>PVKM010000196.1:0-96956 GCA_004027735.1 Carollia perspicillata
AAATACCATATGATCTCACCTTTAACAGGAACCTAAACAACAAAACAAACAAACAACCAAAATATAACCAAAGACGCTGAAATAGAGAATGGGCTGACAGTGACCAGACAGGAGGGAATTTCAGAGGAAAAAGGGAAGGGTTTACAGGAATAAGTATGAAGGACACATGGACAAAAACTAGGGGTAGGTGGAAACAGGAGGGAGGTGGGGAAGGCTGGAGGGGTGGGCTCGGATGGGAGTAAAAGGCAGAAAACTGTACTTGAACAATTAAAATAAAAAAAAAAAGAAAATATGTAGGAAAGGCAGAGCTGATAACATTATATGGCGAGTTTAAGTGTTTGAAAAGCTGCATTGAGAAATTTTACAGAGCTGTTGGACAGTGTGAGAAGTCTTAGCCATCAGCTAAAAGAAAACTAAAGAAACGAAATATGAGGTAATTATTAATTTTAGGAAGAATGAAAGGTTTCACAAAAATTTAACTCCTTGACTCCACATGCGTATTTATATAATCATAATAATGAAACACTCTGTTTAATAAAACATTTTGATGTAACTACGTTGGGACAGTAATGGAAGGGTAAGAGAGACTAACAGATCTCAACTCACCTGCCAAAATAGGAAGTCAACAGATTATCTATAAACTCCTGATTCAAGAGATAACTGAATACAATATTGTCTAGAAATTGAGGTAAATACCAGAAGAAAAGAGTAAAAGAGTTTAACTGGTAATTTTTGGAGATCAGAATGGTAAGGGGGATTATAAGACTTTTTTATAAGAGATCCTCTTCTGGCATTTTTTGCCTTTAAAAGTATATATATGCTATTTTGATAAATTATACAACTATTAATTTGAGAAATTATACCATTATCTAGCATTAGCCTAATCTGCGAGGGAACTCTGAAATACAAGGTAGGCTGCACAGTCCCAACAACTTGTGTTGTCCCCACCCAAGGAAAGGGAGTGGTGCCTTCATATTCCTTTGCCCGTAAGTCACAGGTTAAGGGCCATCTAGGAAATGTGTATTTCCAAGGCACTCCACATGGGCTCCAGTAGTTGGAGGTAATTCATTATGTTATTACTGAGTAGTATTCCACTGTGTGAATATACAACAATTTGCTCAGTCTCTTGATGATGACTATTTGAGATGTTTCTAGTCTTGTGCTGTCATTAATACGGCTGCTATGAATACTCTGGTACACGTTTTGTTTTGGACATGTGTTTTAATTTCTTTTGGTTAAATATGCAGGAGTAAAATTGCTGGGTCATAGGGAAGATGAATTTGTAAAGACCAAGAGGTACCATTTTTTATTTCTACCAGCGATCTATGAGAATTCCAGTTGTTCTACGTTCCTGCACCGTTTAGTGTTACCACTCTTTATTTTAGCTATTCTCGTGAATATTCTGGTGATATTCTAGTGAGTGGTGTCTTGTGGCTTTAATTTTGTATGTCCCTAAGGATTAATGATACTCAACACCTTCCATGCTTACTGGCCATTTGTGTATCATTCAAATCTTTTGCCCATTTTTAAGATTTTTCTGTCTTCACATTACTTATTTGTAGATATTTTTAATTCTGGACATGGAATTTGTTGCCAGATAATGTGTTAATGAATATTTTTTCCCAAATTATAGCCTGCCTTTTCCTTTTCTTAATGGTATCTTTTGATGAGCAGAGATTTAATGATATTTGTTTCCTGTCCAAGAAATATTTGCCTGCTTCAAATTTGCAAAGATACTGTCCTGTGTTTCTTTTAGAAGTTTTGTGACTCTAGATTTAAGGTCTACATATAGGTCTACAACCCAGGCATACGTACTTTTCGTGTATGGAACTAGTTGATTTTTCCCACTACATTTATCCAGTAGTTCCAGTTTTATCCAGTGGTTCCAAAACCAGTTGTTTTAAAAAAAAAGTCCCCTTCCCATTGAATCGATTTGTGGATCTATTTTTAGACTCTATTCTGTATCATTGGTCTATTTGTTGAGGCTGTACCAATACCACACTGAGAGTTACAGTAAATCTTGAAATCAGTAGAGAAAGTCCTCCAAATTTGTTGTTCTTTTTCAAAATTGTTTTGGGTTTTTAAGTCCTTTATATTTTCATGTAAATTTTAGAATCAGCTTATCAATTTCCACAAAAATGCCAGGTAGGAGTTTTTTGGGGGGTTTGTATTGAATCCACAGATCCATTTGGGGATATCTTAATTTTGACTCTTCTACTTCATGAACATGGTATATCTCTCAGTCATTTATTTAGGTCCCCTATAATTTCTCTCAGAAATGCTTTATAGTGAAGAAGTCTACTCCTTTTGCTAAATTTGTTCCGAAGTATTTCACGTTTTTTAATGCTAGTGTAAATGAAACTGAATAAATTCACTTTTATAACAACATCTGGTTATTTTTAGATGTGTTCCTAGTGACTTTTTTCCCTATTGACTTTAAGAAAGTTTATTACAAAAGTGGTAATTTATATTGTGAAGAGTGAAAGAATACAGATAAATGAAAATAAGAAAAACACTCTGTTCCCATCACTAAGAATACCACTATTAACATCTATGTCTTTATACATAAAAACATCCATATATGCATTGTTCACCAAAAGATATCATAGCAGATAGGCTATTTCATAATTTGCTTAAAAAATTAACCTCTACCTTTTCATGTTAGTAATATTTCTCTCTAAAATATAGTCTATACTCAAAGTTTTCCCAACTATCCCAAAATGTGCTTTACAATTGTTGAAATCAGAATCCCAGTCCAAAAACATGAACTGTATCTGTCTATTATGATAATTTAAAAGAAATTAACCTATACTATACTCTGGGTTCAGGATATTAAAAAAAAACCCTGAAGAAAAAGGATATACATGTATTCACCATGACAACATGCCCACCAGGCATGGAGGATCACCATGCAAGTTAACTGTGTCTGCTCACTAACCACACATTGGCTGGTAGCATTAATTGGCTCTCGGAAATCAAAAATTATATGGTCATCAAATGGTTGATGAGACAATGTCGGCTTTGCAAGGATAAGTGGTCCTTGATGAGCCATGACTTACCTTTATGGACTGACACTGGTACACGAAGCGTGCTCCTGATACATGAGCTTGTGGGTTGGACTGGAGGCCTATATATGCCCACAATACCTGGATCTCCAGGGAAACTGGTAGGACACAGCAGGACGCACAATGTATAGCCTGCAGAAGAGTAAAGAAGTGTCTGCTTGAATTGCGGATGGTTGCCTATAACCAGTCGCCATGCATTAAGTACCCTCGTTTCTTCAACATTGTACAATAACAGAGAAGGCAATGCGGCTTAGAGAATGCAGAAGTTCACCATAAGCCATGTTATTGTCCTTGATCTGAGGAAAATTAATGTTCTAAAATGGAAATTACTAATACAGAGATTATAAAATGTGAGCCCATTTACAATGTTTACAAGAAGTGCTCAGTGAGTGGTACACAGTCAGTACTGTGGAATACCAGGAGAAACAGCCATTTCTGGTTGAGGACAGAACTGAGACGAGTAATATGTGACTGGAGAAAACAGCGATTAAAGGAAAATTCAGGTGGAGAGATGGCACACACAAAGGTACACAACTAGAGAAGCACGTGATGCCATGGAGGGACATTCATTGATTAATGTGAATAGTAGTTACTGAGTGCCTTCTCGGTGCTTGGCATGTACCGGGCAATGCCCTCAAGCAGACACTTGACTGGGGCAAAGGACTTGAACACAGGAGCAGTGAAAGGTTAAGGAAGAAGACATTTCAGTATTAGATTATCAAGTCCAACCAAGTAGTCTGACCCTGGGAGGATTAATTCCATAATGCGGGACAGATTGATGGAAGTGAGGACTTTAATCAGAAGGTTATTATAACTTAGCAGATACAAACTATCCTCAAATATGCCTTGTGCTTTTCTAGTTTCTATTTCTTTAAAGATGTTATTTATTTATTTATCTTTAGAGGGGAAGGGAAGGAGAAATATCAATGTATGGCTACCTCTTGTGCATCCCCCGCTGGGAACTGGCCTGCAACTCAGGCACGCGCCCTGACTGGGAATCGAACTGCGATCCTTTGGTTTGTAGGCCCATGCTCAATATACCAGCCAGGGCTTAGTTTCATACTTTTTTACAGTAAGGCTCAGATACAGACAAAAACATGTATAGACTAGGAACAGAAGAAAACAGAGCATGTTTATGTTTACTAAGGAAACTGTCTAACTGTTTTCCAAGTGTCTCACCATTCTGCTGTCCCACAACAGTGTCTGAGGGTTCCAGTGTCGCCACCTACTTGCCAACACATGCTATCCATCTTTTTATTTACAGCCGTCCCCGTGGGTGTGAAGTGGTACCGAACTATGGTTTTGCAATTCTTTAATGGCTAACAATGTTGAACGTCTTTTCATGAGTTTGTTCTCAATACTTTTAAACATTTTTCTTTTAATTTAATCTACATTTGTAGATTTAAATTTGTAATCTAAAATGTAGATTTTTCCATGTTGTCAAATGTCCTTGAAAATGTGATTTAAAAATGTAAATTGAGAATAATAAAGAGTAGTTCCACTATAATCTCAACCTAGCTCCTTCCTATATTCAGCCAGGTAGCACCCAAAATCCATAGTCCCTCAGACGGCTTTGAAGTTTAAGAAAACTCAACCTGACTTCAGTTGCCTAAAGGCTGGATCAAGAACATGTGTTTACTTATCCCCCAAATCTCCTTAAAGGGAAAGAAGTCATAACAGTGCTGAGAAAGGGTAAAATGGCGCTTTAAAAATTATCTCTAAGGGAAAAGGTATTTCAAAGTCTGATCTAAAATTCCAAGGTAAAAAAAAGTTGATAAATTTCACAATATAAAAATCAACTTCTGCATGGCAAAAACACCATAAACAAAGTCAAAAGACAAATGACAAACTGGGAAAAAATACCTGCTAATTATACCACTGAAAAGAGCTGATTTCTCAAATACACAAAGATTTCCTATATGTCATAAGACCAGTGATTCAATAAAAATGGGCAAGGGATATAAATAGATTATAGTGAAGAAAGTACAAATTGTTCAACCATATATCAAGGTACTCAACCTTATTCAAAGAGAAAAATAAAAATAAGATTTTCACTTATCACATGAGCAAAGATTAAAACACTTGAAAACACAGTACTGATGAAGGTACGGGGCAACAAGCAGTCTCATAGAGGGATGTAGGGCTACAAACTGGCGCAGCCTGCATAGAGAATGAATTGGCAAAACTTAGTAAAATTTTAAATGCATATGCCCTTTGATCTAGCAATTCTACTTCTGGGATTTATCACATAGGTTTATTCTCCCATGTATGAAATGGTACCTGAATGAGGTTATAAAATGCCACACTGCGTATAACAGGAAAAGACTGAAAACAACCTGAGTGTCCACAAATAAAACGAGTGGAATTTATGGTTCATCTGTATAATAATGGAATATTATAAACCATACATGCAAAGAATGGGGGGGCTCACTATGTGACAAATTAAAAAAAGCGAGGTACAGAACAGTGTTTATGATGTATCATTTGGATAAAAAAAGAATATGAGCATTTACCTATGTGAGCATTCATCATCTATGGAAGGAAAGAAACGAGTGACTTTCATTGTCTCTGTGGAAGGGGAAGAGCTGCCTGGGAGAGATATTTTTATTTTGCACTTTTTGAATTTCAGACCAAATATATGTATTTTTTATAGAGAAAAATAAATCATTTAATGTTTTAAATAAAAAGAAGTAAAGTTAAAGGTACAGCTGATTAAGGTGAGAGGGGGAGGGCAGGCACCAGAGGAAGAAGACGCAGCACAGAGGACCTCACTGCAGCGAGCAGTCAAGAGGCCCGCCCACTGCCCACTGCGCGGGGGCCTGTGCAGGCCTGCTGGGCATCCAGGAAGAGCCAAGACAGAAGCGGCTGGATGAGGCTGCTTCCGGGGCAGGGGTGCTGAGGTTTTCACTTTTCCTGTAATACCATTCTGCATGGTTTGAATCTTTGACTGGTAATGTATTTTCATTAAATGTATATGTAAAAACATACATTTTTATAACAATAGAAAGAACACAATTTCAACCTCAAAGAAAGAAGCTGGGCTGACCAAACATTCAAGATTATAAGAGAATATTTGAAATATATATGAAATGTATTTAATTTAGTTTTCTCTTACTATGAGTAAGGTTGATTTCAAACCACAGAGTAATCTCTAGGTTTTCCACATTCAGGTTTTTCTCCTCATAAGGAAAATAAGTTAGGTATAAACCTAACCTGAAATAATGACATCAAATGGGCATGATTTCTTATATTCTTATGACAACCACATTATCCTCCTCCTACAAAAACCACACTACCTATGGAAACAGGGCTGGTTTTAATTTCAGTGTCCACAACAGAAGGGGAAGCGAGTGTGGGTCGGAACGATTTCTCTCCTCACCGAAGCACTGCAGTTCCTGCTGAGGATCCTGGCCCACTCTCCCTTCTGGGCCGGGTCGGCATTGCCAACGATGGCAACGTGCTCTGGTCGGGGCCTTCCGTGAAGAGTCTGGTACATCTCTTGCTGCAAGTGGCTGCAGCCCATCTTTTCCAGCCTGAAATTAAACATCATGGAGTCTGGAGTCCAATGCTAAGATAATAATGTAACCATATTAGTGTATTAATCGAAATATTAGAAATAATAGTATAAAATATACTGGAGTAAAATAATCCTCAGGAGGTTTAGAGGACTGTCAGAAAACTCTTAGCAACATTACTATTATTTAGATTATAGGACAATTTCTAACTAGCAATCTCTGAACTCTCAAAATATAAAAGTTGCCATACTGACATAATCCTTAGCTAGAGACAACATTGTGGAAAATGATGCAGAAGCAATGAATTACCTGAGCTTGCATCCAGACATTGCATTCACTCCAAACTGTACTTCACGTCTCCTAACAGAGCAAGTGCCATCACCCTGGCTTTGCAAAAGGGTCATCTGAGGTGAAAAGTGATGGTCAAGGAGATCATAACAGAAAAAGAGATAGATTGGAAATTTTATGCTTTCGTTGTTTCCGTAACACTGTATTTTATTAATACCATGGTATCGTTCAAGTCACAATTTGGTTCCTTCGTCTGGAACCAAACACATCTCTGTGTTAAAAAACACAGAGATGGCCCTGGCTGGTGGGGCTCAGTGGACTGAGTGCCGGCCTGTGAACCACAGGGTCACCAGATCCATTTTCAGCCAGGGCACATGCCTGGACTGCAGGCAAGGTCCCCAGTAGGGGGCGCGCAGGAGGCAATCACACACTGATGTTTTTCTTCCTCTCTTTCTCCTTCCCTTCCCCTCTCTAAAAATGAATAAAATCTTTAAAAAAAACCCACATACAGAGTTAAGTGTTTTTCCAAAAGTGGTTAACTACACACTAGCATATAAATACCTCATTAAAGCAAAAATCAGTTAAAATATTCACTTTTGGCCAGTCTATCATAAGTTTTAGAGCCTCTGGTCACATCAACATTTGAGAACATAGTCTACGAATGGCTTGGTTAAGGAAATCCTGGATACCTAAAAAACGGGGGAACCACAGAATAGGATAATCCAGAAGATCAGCAGCTGCAGCTTTTCTCATCATTAGGTTGCAACAGGCCACTCGGCTCTGAAAAGGATACTGAGTGACTGATGTCACCGGTTAGAGCCAGGAGTGGCTTCCCAACAATATAGCCAGGATTCCCACTTCTAGGAGCAGGAAGAGAAGCAGCTGTGCTCTGAGAAGCCTGCAGAAAGAGTAAAAGAAAGTCACTTATGGAGAAAAGCAGGCTCCCCCACCTTCCACCGCTTGGCTTCCTTCCCTGCCTTAAGGCACCACAGTTAAGTTAGCTACACTGGACGATCTGGCTTCCTTTGCAAAAACTTTCTGCTCCAATGACTTTTCCTTTTGCTCCCCTCAAAGTAATCCTGAATGATCTACATATTGAAATTCACTATATGCTACTCTACCAAGAGTTACAAATATGGATCTATCAGCCCTGTTTCTCAAAAACTGCTATCAACTTAGGGCTATGTTTACCATAGTTGAAATGAGAGGAATTTATGTGTAATTTATAAACATATTTTAATTAACTATAGATGTTCCAGAGATGAACTCTGAGAGACATGAGACTTGGTTGATCACTGGAAGGCAGAGTTGGGAAGAAGTCAGGCTCAACAAGATGAAGAAGCTGCAGCAGAAGAAGCCAAAGGTGGCGATCGAGACTGGAATGTGGGCTCAGTGGGGTGAGCACAACACCGAATGCCATCACACTGTGTTTTTTACCAACGTTCGGAGATGTGCAGGGGCAAAAATTCATGCCCACTGTGGGCACACAAGCTCAAATAATATGCTAAATGCCCAGCCATATGAGAAAAGCCAAAGAACTTCTGTGGGGTGATGGCCGAGTTTATGATTCAAAGTGATTATTTAAAAAAGAGTTTGGATCTGAGATTGAAGTCCTGCTATGCTGGGGACCAGACAGAGAATCAGAGAAAATGTTAATAAGTAAACACTGTTGAATCCCTATCACTAGGAGTTAAGTTACAGAAGCTTAAATGTTGAAGCCTCTTGCACAGTGAACACCCAAGTGTGCCGGAGAGTTCCCTTGGCTCCGACTTTGAGCTACAGCAATGTCAGTTCTTTTCCTCTGCAGGGAAAGGGCTATTCATCTTTTTAAATGTATTCAGAAAGTCAGCACATTACTTAAAAAACACGTTGGGCCTCAACTGACGGACTGAACTCGGCCTTCATAGCTCATTCTGTGTCACAGCTGTCCCAGACAGAGGAACTGTCCCCACCCCAGTATCTCTCCCCCGCTTCGCCCCCACAGAAGAAGGGCCCTCACCCTGAAGCGAATGGTGAAGTGTTGCTGTAGGGAAGCGCCTGGCTCCACGGTCAGGTTGGCTTGTCCGAAACTGACAGAGACTTTCTGGATTCCAAACGTTCCATTGGTCTCTATCTCATAGGTGACCTGAAATGCAAAAGTACAATCAACTAATAAAAATTACTTGGTGGGCCAATTATGTTTCATTTAAATTTTCTGTCTCTGAGGGTTTTATTATAAATGAATGAGGGTTCAGCATGGTGACTGCAGTTAACAATACTGTGTATTTGAAACTTGATTAAAGAGTAGATCTTCAAAGTTCGCATTGCAAGAAAAAGCTTGTGACTGTGTGGTGATGGTTGTTAATGAAACTTACTGTGGTGATCATTCTGCAGTATATACAGGAGTGGTCAAAGCTTGGTGTATAGCCCTGGCTGGGTGTCTAAGTTGGCTGGAGTGTCATCCCACACACCAAAAGGTTGCAGGTTTGATTCCCAGTCAGGGTATATACCTAGGCTGAGGGTTCAATCCCTGGTCAGAGCATATACAGGAGGCAACCGATGGATGTTTCTCTCCAACACTGATGGTTTTCTCTGTCTCTCTCCCCTCCACCCCGACTTCCTCGCTCTCTAAGGTCAATGAACATATTCTTGGGTGAAGATTTAAAAAAAATAGGTTTTACAATTGTGAGTATGCTAAACAGTTTATTCTTACATTACTTATTACTGTACTATTTATTTGTATTACAACTGTAAACCTACTTTTGCCCACCCTGTACATGTATCAAATCATATTGTACATCTACAACTAATACAATGTTATATATCAATTATATCTTAATTAAGATATAGCTGAATGAGGGAGAATAAACAAGTAGTCTTAAAAATGCCAAACACAAGTATCATGAAAAGATAAAATTGACTTCATCTTATATATACAAATGAATAAAAGAGACTGGATAGGGCTCTTTGAAAAGATTCATGGGAGAGGTGAGTTTACAGGAAGAACTGAAAGGGAAGAAAAGTAAGTTTTGATTGTGTGCAGGGGAAGGCAAGAGGCACAGGCAGGTGGGCGTGGAATGGAAACCTCGCTTACTTGGCTCTCCCCACATCTGAGGATGAGTAAAGACAGTAGCTGGAGATGGAAGTTATCCATGGAAGGTATCCTTCGATTTCTGAAAATTATGCTTTAAGATAATTCTTACTTCTGTAGGTTGATTAGAAAAGACAGACAGAGGAAGAGTTGATCAGTCTGTTTCAGACTTTCAGATGACACTGACTTCAACAGAGGAAAGTGTGGTCGGTAAGAACCCTAACAGACTGCAGATGAGCAAAGAAAAGAGGAGTCAGAAACACTCTTAATGTTCTGAATGCAACACCGGAGGACAGGGGCATTGCAAACGAGTGAAACGTGGTAGGGAGGAAGGGGAAGGGCTCACTTCTCGATGTGCTAACTTTCAGGTAATGCACAAAAATTCACGTGGGCTGGTGTGGCCCTTGACAGAACAAGGGGCACCTCTGGTAACGGTGATCAACCATACTTCAATCTAGAACCTGAGGTCGGCATCCCTACCTGAGAAACAACATTCTGACAAGTGTTTCCAGCCAACAGAGGAGAGCCAGCCTGTGAGACGGGTGTTACAGGAACCTGGAACTAGCAAGGGAAAGAGGCAAATCAACTCAAATTGAAAGCGGCACTGTCTCTTCTAGCTACATCTCGTGCTGAAATGAGTGTTTCCATTCTGAGCACCAACTTTCTTTCTCCTTCCATTGCCAGCCTACAACCTAGTCATTCTAGTTCTGCACACCTCAACACATATTTCCCAGGTCATTGATTCTATTACATATAAAATTAAGGTTCCATGCTCAAATAGGTTTTAGAAATACTATATTTGATACCTACTTCTTAGAGATTAACAAGGCTGTCAAGCATATTAGAGACTCCAAGAATATAGTGTTTAACCTTCACTCAATATTTCCCAAACTTACCTAATATCTTTTGAATTTTTAATTCATATGATGCTTATTAATCATATAGAACACACATGGAAAGCATTGTTTTAGATTCACATTTAACATTCTGATACATCATAAATACATTTTCTTTCAGCATTACAATCAAGACTGAAATTGCCTCAGATGCAAAGGGACCGAATAGTCTCTTTACTTTTTCCAGATAAACAGCATCATACCTTCATATTCTGCAGATCAGTCACACCTCCTGGAACCTAAGTAAGAGAAAAGCAAGAACATGAACATGCATATACCTTAGTGAAAATCTCCAGAAGCCTGTGGTTTCACATATGGGGGGTGGGAAAAATCAATGTATTAGAATAATTTGCTTCCTCTCTTCTACCTGACTCTCCTTCACACTAAAATGCCAGGAGTAAAGCTGAGGGGAGGTTGAATGAGTCCAACTGCAGTGCCCACCTGCTCTGAGCAAAGCTCTACTGAACAGCAAAAGCAAGAAGCTTTGGTGAAATGTTGAGATGTCAGCCCTCCCACCCTCCCAAGCCAATCCCATTAGCCAGGAGGTTGCAAACCATTTAGCATGACCTTATAGCCCTAATTTTTAACCTTCCTTTGGACAACAGGGTTTCTGAGCCCTCTGCCTTTTACATAGCTCTTGGGCATTCTGACTTCCAGTTCAGTGCCTTTCCCACAGCGCAGCAGTGGGAAGCGTGCTGACTTTAAACCCGCAGTGGTGCCAGTGGGGAGAGAAGGGACACCCACCTTCAACACTGTGAAGTTGTAGTAAGAGGCAGCATTGAGGGCTGGATCCAAGGTGCAGCTGCTTGCCAGGTCCTTGAAGAAACGAGCGCAGGTCGTACTTTTACTTTCCAAGAAACCTTAGAACACAAAGAGTTAAGGAAGTGGTCAGTGATAAAGCCTATTTTAATTTGAACCGAACGGCTGGCACTTGTGCTCTAGACTCACTTGCAGGATTGCTCTCGGTACAGAGTCCCCCAGCTCCGAGCCCTGCAGGCTGCCTCAGCAAGCTGACTAGAGACCACTCGGAGAAGTAAGTCAAGACGGGGTCCCCAGCCTGAACAAAGTAGAGCAGAAATATGTTCACAGTGAGATTCAAATGAGCCCACCAGAAAATTTTAAAAAATAGAAACGAAAATTTACTCAACAGCTTGTTAATGTGGACAACACTGGCCTCTAAAAGAACTGACAATGGTTTGCCAAACAGCAGCCAGGCACCTCAGAGATACCCCCTCAGTCAATTGTCAGTTATGAGGGGGAAATCAAGCCAAACAATCCCATCCCTCTCCCCAGGCTCACCCTGTAAAAAGGTGGTGGTGACTCGGTTTGGAATGTTGAAGTGAATGATTTGCCTCCAAACTCTGTAGCCAGCGCCTGGAAGTTGGATGCATTGACTTTTTGGAGCTCCTGGAAATAGTTTAATTTTGCTAAAATGTAGTTAAAAAGAAAAGGGGTTTCGATAAAAGGAAAACATTTATTTTAAAAAATATGGCATGCCAAGAAGTAATATTTTTATTGAGGCACAGTATATGCACAGTCAGGTTAATTATACAAATGCAAAATTCATTCATCTTAAGCATAAACTCAAAAGAATTTTTACAAACTTATATTTTATTGCTACTACGCAGATTAAGTTATAGGACATTTTCCCAGAAAATTTCCAATCAATATTCCATCTTCAGAGATAACAATTCTGATTTCTATCACATTCTAATTCATTTGTAATCTGTTAAATGAATTATTGCTTTAGCATTAAGATCTGAGATAAGAATCTGGCCAATAGTATGGAAAACAGTATGACGGTTCCGCAAAAAATTAAGAATACAGCTACCACATGAGCCAGCAACCCCTCTTCTGGGTATCTACCCAAAAAATTTGAAAACATTTACTTGTAAAGATACATGTACCCCCATGTTCATCGAAGCATTATTCACAGTGGCTGAGACACGGAAACAACCCAAGTTCCGTCAATGGAAGATTGGATAAGGATGTGGCATATAGATACACCATGGAATACTACTCAGACATAAGGAAAGATGAAATACTTTTTCATTTCATGGGTCCAAAATGTTGCAATTTGTGACAACATGGATGGACCCTGAGAATCTTGTGCTAAGCAAAGTCAGTCAGACGGAAAAAGTCAAGAACCACATGATTTCACTCATACGTGGGATATAAAACTGAAAGCAACAAATGAACAAATAAGACAAAAAAACCCAAAAACTCACAGACACGGACAACAGTATGTGGTGACCAGAGGGAAATGGAGGTGGGGGGGTAATAAAGGGTCAAGGGGTCAAATACATGGTGACACAAGGAGATTCGACTCTGAGTGGTGAACACACGATGCAGTGTACAGTGTACAGATGATTACATTTAGAACTGTGCGTTTGAAACCTATATAATTTTATTAAACCCCAGTTAAGTAAATCTTTAAAATGATGTAAATATATCGCCTAGCTGTCGTATCTACATAATTAAAAATCTTGAAAACAAGAGAAAAAAAGAATATGGCCAATGAATTCCAGTTAGTTCCAAGTGTCTGATGCCAGGAATGTGTATGATCAGCAATTTGTGATGAAAACAGGAGGCTCCATAAAGTTAACATTTGGCCCGCACTAGGTGAGTCTCTAGTACAACAAATGGTACTGTTTCCATAGGAACGTGGCAAAGTTGGAGACAATATCTGATTCGTCCTCAAATCTTCCTGTTCCCTCTAAACTTCAACTGACCAGTCCTAATAAGAATGTTTCCATCTCTCAAGTATATGGATTTGTCACGTTTTATTCTTTTCACCTTATAATTTCTACATTCAAAATTTCGGACACTCTGAAGGGGCGCTTTCTCTAACAATCCTAAATTTATATCATGGCGATGAATCTGTCTACCCAAGCTCCTGCAGCCACCTCCTTATTCAGAACAGGAGAGAGATGTAGGAAAAGGCCTCTGGCATTGTCCCCTGCCCGAGGTTGGCTGGTAATGAATAAATCCCTGCTTTACCACCCAAGTCTTCTGTTAACTTAAAAAAGAAACCTAGCGGAAACATGCCCCATGATAAATGCTTTAGTTCTTCATATAATTATGGTCATTTGGACAGATTCAAAAAGGTATCAAGACCATCATCACTGAACGCTCATGAGGAACCCACATAACAACAGCTTGACCTTTATCCTCTGCAATCAGTCTTAATTATTTGACTTTTCAGCTTTCTGATACAGCAACGAACAAGCACAATTCTCAATTCTGAGGACTTCCAGACGATTCACCCTCTCTTTTACCTCCCAGATCCTTGCTGCTCAAAGTGCGGTGCACAGACTAGCAGCCCCAGCACCACCTGGAAGTTTGTCGGAAATTCAGAATCTTAAGCCACTCCCCAGACATGGTCAGAATCTCCCCGTGAACAAGCTCTCCAAGTGATGCTGATGCTGATGGTTTGCAGACCACCTCCTCAACCTCTGACCCGAATCCTCAAACTTTGACACTTCCAGGAGCTGTTTAACGTTTCTCTCAGAACTCACACCCTGGAAACCACATGGAAGAAATACCTCATATAAAATACAGTTATTTCTGCCCTTAAAAATGAAAGAAGAGTTAAAGTTAAGCTAAGAAAGATGATAAGCTGCGATTAAATATCTATCTGGCTATTTTTTCATGGCTTAAAAGAAAAAGAGAAAGTCAACATTTTGCATCTCACGTCAGTGCAGGGATACTGGTGGTAAGAACGGACAATGTAGGTAAGAAACACAGGCTGAAGATAATAAGTAGAGATTTTGTCTAAAACTCTAAACGTTTGCCTAAAAATTTCTACCATCATACATGGCATGCATTACACTGAACAGAGCTTAAAGGTATTCAGATTGCTACAATTCCAGATGTGGAAGAAAGCCTAGAGACCGCCTGGCCCAATCCCGTGAGGAAATCTGGATCCTGAGGGGTGAATGAGTTGCAGAAGGCTGCAAAGACATCTGGCAGAGGCGGGACTGAAGCACAGGTCTCCGGATTCCTGGCTTCCTTTCTCCCACTCCATCATGCTGCACAGACTTTGACTAAGAGCATCCATTCCTAATGATCATTATCAGCAAATGTTAAGCCTTTTGAGCAAACAGAGACCTGATCCACCCTTTCTAGGTCCAGATAATTTACCTTGGGAAACACAATGTTTATATAAATTGAGCAATTCACCGTGCCCTATAGTTTCCAAGGGAGTGAATCTCAGGTGTTGTAGGGGAAAGAAAGTTCAAAACCACTGGTCCAGAAGCAGTGGCAGGATGGTACAGGGGGCAGGAGGGGGAGATTAAAAGCAAGGAGAACCAGCTGGATGCTCTTGCAATAGCTCTGCAGCACAACTGTAAGGCTGGAACTAGAAGTCAGTGGGAGATTTGGCAAGGATGGGGCAGCCGAAGACGTACAGATCCCCCAGCCCTGGCAGGGCGGCTCGTTTGGTTAGAGCATCGTCCTGACACACCAAGGCTGCAGAGTCAATCCCAGTCGAGGCACATACAAGAAACAACCAGTGAATGCATAAATAAGAATAACAATCAATCTCTCTCTCTCAAATCAAAAAATTAAAAAAAATAGTAAGTTCCCCCAAATCAAATACTGGTTGTTTTCTAAAACAAATCTAGTTTTTTTTCTATTTCTTTTTTAACTGAAATCAGGATCAGTTAACTTTCAGGGTGTAAGGAACATTTAACTCTGTTTTGTATGAGAACTTTATTTTGTTTCTTAAACATTAAAAAAGAGACATACAGCTTCATATCTTTAGAAATGCTATAGCTATCACCAGCAAATTTATAAGTCTTTTTAAATCCTTAGTAACAGCAACCCCCTCTCATTGCTCTTGCACTCTAAAGACACAGAGCATTTTCACATCCAGGGCTAGTGCTGTCATTTCTCATTTTGTAGTTGAAGAAATGAGACTGGAAATGCTAAGGGATTAGCCCAAGTCTGTGCAGCTGATAAGTAAATGGCAAAGCTGAGATCCGACCCTAATGCTCTTTCCCCTACACTGTTGCTTCATAAAACAACAATAAGGTTGGTATGTACTCATTTTTCAAAGACATTCATTCAAGTGTTATTTGGTGCCTCCTCTGTATCACCGCAGATTCAGTGAGTGCCTTCATGGAGAGTGTACCAAATGGGGGAACAGAATCTATCTGTAATGATCTGGGCTAACCGGGATGATTAAAATTAAAGTTCTGGCCAGGCTGGTTAAGTGTTGTCCCGCAAAGCTAAAGGTCACCGGTTCAATTCTGGGTCAGGGCACCTGCCTAGGTTTAGGGTTCGGTTCACAGTTGAGATGCATGTGAGAGGCAACCGATTGATCAATATCTCTCTCTCTTTTTCTCCCTTCTCATCCTCTCTCTGAAGATAAATATACAAAAGTATTTTTTAAATTAAAGTTCTGTATGGGTTTTCTGACCCATAGCCAATGGGGAGAAGAAACTGCAAGTATTCACTAATAAGAGAGAGAGGGGGCAGGTGCAGAGGTAGGACGACAGAAATTCAAAGGACAAATAATAATAAAGAAAAAAAAAAGGACAGAGACAATGCCAGCTTTTGGTAAATGTTAGGCAGTAAAACACCCAACATGTTTCTACTCACAGTTGTTCACATGGACACAAAACTGCCTAATTCCATTTAAATCCACGAAAACCCTCGAAGGAAATGGGGAATTACTCCTGAAGATAAGAGAGTTGTCCACACACACCCAACTTGAAGACCTATGAGGAAACAAGATACAGAATAGATATATTTAGAAGTGCAGAATTAGGTCCAAAGAAGGCTGACCCATGGATGTCAGTCAGATGCCAAAGAGAAAACTCCCTCGGCAGCCACGGGACAACACGAGGTGCTAGTCTACTGGACAGCCCTGCTGTCCACTAAAGAGAGAATCTGAAGAGGAACATCACGCCTGGGAAAAACCGAGGTAACTCCATTTACAGGAGTGGAAATGGGGGAGGAAGGCAGGAAGAGTAACTCTTCCAACTTCCAAATGTTACCTACTCTAGGGCCCCAGTTCCCTTCGGGACTCAACACAGCTCACCGCACGCTGCCTGGAAGGCAGAAGGAGAAAACTGTTCCGGGATGCATTAGATAGCAGTCTCTGTCGCAGCAGCAATTTATATCGCAGGTACCAGGAGTCAAGTCGCAGATACAGATCGGTAAGGCTATGAAGGTACAACATAAAGCCGAGAGAAAGGGATGAGGATCTCTAAATTCTTCCAAGTGCGAATTCCCCGCTTCTGACAGCCCCACTCCTCACTCTGCAGCAATTGACTTTGTTCAGAGAATTTTAGATCTAACTTTGTAGTTTCCATCCCCACATCTCCTTCCCTCACCTGGGAAGAGGTCCATGGTCCTGTTTTCAGGCGTTGAAGGGGTCACCACAGTAGGGCTCACCGTAGAGATCCCAGGCACGGCCCTAGGAGTTCCAGTCCCCTCCGAAGAGGACTGAAGGGTCCCGCCCTGCACCCCTGGCCCCAAGTCCGAAGAGGTGGACGCTGCCCCTGACGGGGAAGAAGAGGGCTGAGGACGGACGCCCTCGGGGATCATCAGGAAGAACACCTGCAGTAGCACGAGCGACGAGGTGCACATGAGGCACTCGAGACCCCCAACAGTTTAAAGTGAGATTTCGACGGTCGTCAGACGCGCCCCTAAAGAATTGAAGGGGTTAGGGGGAGGAGTCGCATAGAGTCAACGTCACCGTTTGCATCGGTTCATTGGTTCATGGAGAAGGCTGAGAACTCTTCAGCCAATAGAAAGTGGCGTTATTACGGCAAGTTCAGCAACGTTTAGTCGGCGCCCTCCTCTTCAAGGTGGAACACTGCCTCCGTCGCTTGGCAACCGCCAAACTGGCGAGGAAGCCCGTGCCCCTTCTCTCCGCAAGGTGGCAGTATGAGTTCAGCCGGAGGCCGTGCAGACTTCTCTCGGCCTCTTGGACTGAGCCCATCTTTTTTGATGGAGGGAAACCCGAGTCTGGAACTAGAATTGCATTATCCTTTCCATCCGGATTCTAAACAAAAATAATCCCAGGAAAGAAAATAATCAAAGATTACATACCAAAAAAAAAAGTCTCATCTAAATATTGTATGGGGGGGAATATTAGAAAGATCCAGTTCCTTAAATTTCAACATTGAGAAATTACAAAAATATTTTAACCTCAGTAAATTTATGAAATCTCTAAATGCGGACGGCATATCTGTTACTACAGAAAATAGAGAAGGGGGTTGAGAAATGGAGTAGGGAAAATATGAAAAGATGGAAAAGAGAGATATTTTCTAAGAGATGAAGAGAAAATAAGATTCAGGAATGGAAATAGCCAAGCGATGGAGAAGAAAACTTATTTTCCATTTTTTATTTTTTGCTATGACAAACCACCACTTTTTGTAGCCCTCTTTAGGAAAGTTTGGGTTTTCCCAGGAGTGGCGTGTCTCTTTTGAGTTTCTGGAGCAGCACTGTCCAGGAGGACTTTCTGCGATGTTGGAAATGTTCTAGATCTGCACTTTCAAAACAGCAGCCACAGGCCATGTGTGGCTAAGGAGCTGAATTCAGAAATTTTAATTCGAAGTTAAATAACTACTTGTGACTAGTAGCCACCATATTGGACAGTACAACTCTAGAGCCAGTTTTCTTCAGTCTAACGGTTCTTACACCTGGATTATTTCCATTGCTTGGTTTGGGAATATAGATTACGTTCTGGTAAGAGTTATCTTAAATCTAGTACACTCACAGCCATCCCTGAGAAGGAGGCCTAAGTACGACATGCCCCGGCCAACCAATGAGGCAGAGCGGCCCTCATTTCTCCCAGTCCAGGGGGCCTGGAGGCCAGCTGCGAACGAGGGTTGGTGGAGGTTGCCTTCGCTTTGGTGGCCGCCAAGCTGGGGGCCCCGGGCGGTTGAGGGAGCTGCTGTGGCGCTCCTGCCACATCTGCTGCTCCTGCCACGGCCATTTTGCGCCCCGGGGTTCGGCGTGGTTGGCTTGGTGGAAGCCGGGATGCCAGAGACCATTCTTTGGGCGTCAACGCCAGTGGCAAAGCGCATGTGGACATGCGCAGGATCCACTTCCACAAGGACTGTTTGGAATACCGGTTGGCGGAGCCTCTGACTGTGGCATGAAACGGCCAATCCTTTCCAACCCCTCGGACCAGATCCTGTGTCAAAACAGAGCGGTACAATGAGGAGGCCTTTGACTACCAAGTGCCCAGTAAGGAGGAGAGGGACCTCCTTATGTGCTGGTGTTGAAATTTGCCGAGATGTACTTTGCAAAGTCCCAGCAGAAGGTATTTGATGTGCGATTGAATGACCATGTCGTGGCGAAGGACTTGGATACCTTTGATCATCGTAGCACAGCCCACGATGAAATCATCCTGTGAGCTTCAGAAAAGGGAAGCTGAGTGTCCAGGGAGAGGTCGACATCGAATTTGTCAAGGGGTACTGTGACAATCCCAAAGCCTGAGCACTCTGTATTGTGTCTGGAACAGTGGATGATGTACCAAAGCTGCAGCCTAATCCAGGGTTGGAGAAGAAAGAAGAGGAAGAAGAAGAAGACAATGAAGGGTCTAATCTGAAAAGACATTCCAGTAAGAACAGGGCCCAACCCCTATACCTTGGACATCGGCAGCCTCATGTTTCCCTCCTGGCAGCCTTCAGAGTCTTCATTCCAACCTGCTTCTGCCTCTGCCGGTTGTGAGAACAAATTTACCATCCTAAATAGGGTGAAGGAGTATGGGAAAGGAACTACAGAAGTATCAGTTTGGTTTTTCACTTTTTCACGATGATTAAAACAAACTTAAAAAAAAAAACACAAAACAATTAAAGAAGATAAAAAGAGGCAGAGTGAGTAGAGAGCAGCCTCCCTTCACCACCTGGTCCCAAACCTGCTTCAGGCCTGGTCCTCTCTTTGCGGCAGCCCCCAGCCATCTCCCTCCTCTCTAGGGCATCTGCGGTCAACTGGGTCCTACCCATCTGAGGATCCTCATCAGTAGACCTGTGGGAAGGACTCTGAACTTGGAGGAGACCCCCTTTTTCAGGTTTGAAATTAACAGCAGGGAAAAGGCCATCTTATTACCTGAGAGGCCAGTGCTGGGAGTTGGGTATGTCCTGAAGTTTTGTCCAAATGCATTTCCAGATGTCCTGGGATTGAGAGTATGTGGTGTGTGTGTGTGTGTGTGTGTGTGTGTGTGTGTGTGTGTGTGAAGATGTATAATTTGTAAGATAAAGATGAAAACAGGAGGAATTTTTTTTTAAAGAGAAAGAAAAGTAGATCCTTTCTTACTTGGAAGCCTTTCTGGTTTTAGCCCATCGGTGGCTCCACCTTGCTGTTCAAGCTTTATCGTCACTTGTCTCCCTGATGTGGGCCAGTTAGAGGACGGTCTGGCATCCAGGATGATTAGTTTATGGCAGGTCCTCAAATTGCCTCTGACTTATTACCACAACAAATCATTTTGATTTCAGTGCCTATTGGGAACTTGATTTATTTTCTCTCTCTTTTTTAAATTTCTTCATCTGGCTCATTTGAACTCTCTCTCAACCACCTCACTGAATTATTCCTAAGAAGGGAAGAAGGTATGAGGACTTGGGATTCCCTCTGCCTGCATGTCTTATCATCTACCACTTCACCGTGATGGTACCTCCCTCTCTGAACCTCTGAGCCAGCTGCTGGGAACACCTGACTCAGCAGTTCTTTTACTGGCCCCTTTGCGGGGTCTTGCTGCCAGGTGACAGAGATGCTTTCCAGCCTGCAGCAACAGCACACTTGGCCATAAGAGTCTCTTCTGGTCTTTGGGTTAGAAAAGGCTTACGTTAGCATAATTTAGGAGCACCCTCAGAGACCTGAGCCCTACGAAGTGACTGACCACTGTTTCGAGTGTCTAGTATCTGATGTTCATTTATTCCCAAGTCCTTTTATGTCACAGGTCAACCAGTGTAGAGTTATGCCCAGAGATGCCCCAAGGAACTGGACTGATTGTCTCTACCTGGCCCAGGGACACTGCTCACCAATCATAATAGTATGCTCCTCTGTCCTTTCATTTTCCTAGCCAAGTAGCAGTCAGGTTCTTGGTGTGACAGGGCTGAAAGATTTCCAGTCAGCCATAGTCCTGGCAGCTCTGAAGCCAACCTTAGCATCTAAATGTCTATCCTGAATTCCCTAGAACAATTTCTGCAGGAAATGAAGCTTTCCTGTTTCCCTCCACTGGTCACTGTCATCTTTTCCCAGCTACAGGTCGTTCTGTGGATGGAAGGCAGCAGGATTGGTGTTTGCTTGGGCTGCAGCAGCAAAGAACTTCAGGCCACGGCAATTTTTAAAAGAGTATGTTTAGTTTTGAGTTTGTCTTTTTTGGATATGCTTTTAAAGAGCTGCATCTATTTGAACTACTTATTATGTGACAAAGTGACAAAGTAGCCCTTGGGCTCATGTTCCAGGTTTTGGCTTAAAAAAAAAGATATTTATTTATTCATTTTTAGAGAGAGGAAGGGAAAGAGAAAGTGAGGGAGAGAAACATCAGTATGTGGTTGCCTCTTGAGCGCCCCCTACTGGGGACCTGGCCTGCAACCCAGGCATGTGTCCTGCCTGAGAATCAAACTGGCATCCATTTGGGTCTCAGACTGGCGCTCAATCCGCTGAGCCACACCATCCAGGGTGGTTTTGGCTTTTAATGAGTTACTCCAGGCCAGCATTTAATCCTTTTACAGTTGTAGCCCTTTATTTTAGCTGTGATTTCGGCCTCAGTACTAGGGTATTGAGTCGAGCCACTGGGTGGTTGTGTCCTAAGGCTGCAATTGGGAGTTTGGAGTGCTTCACAAAGCCAACCCCTGTCATCCCTGCTTTAAAGGATGACATTCTGTAGCCTTGATCCTGGGACTACCTGTCTGGGGCAGTGGCCACCCTGACTATTATTAATTGGGCTTCTGACAGTGGCTTTGGTTACTGTTCCATCACAACTCAAAGCTGTAGACTCAAGCCAGTACCGTTGACGAGAGGAAGAAGGAAGACCTGTTGCCTCTATTTTGCCTTGTTAGTTTGCCTGGGTCTCACTGAGGAAGGAGAGGTTCTACCTCTTCACCTCAACACATCCCTTCTGTGGCTCAGAGCCTCAGAAGGAAACCCTGGCTCCTGGGCTGTTTCCTAACGGCGCTGCAAGCCAAGCAGCTTGGCCTCTGCCTGTTTCCAAACCCACCCTTCCCCCCTGAACTGGGGGACAGGGATGGGCACTTTTCTCTTTAGTTGTGTCTGAAAGGAAGGAACATCTTCCTATGGCCGATGAAAACAAAGGGGAAATGAGGTAACAGGAAGAAATGGTGGGGGCTGGGCTGGAGTCCCTGGGCCAAGGGCTGAGCACAGCTGGCTCATGGTGCTGAACTTGAAAGCTTTCTTTTTCCTCCTCCGAGATGATATAGGTACATGAAGTTTAGGTTAAAGGGATGGGATAGGGCACTCTTTAGTTTTGTTTTTGTATTGCACGGGTCCGAAATTACTCTGAAGTAATTTTGCTTTTTTTTATTTTCCTTTTTGCACTGTTTGTTCCCATGCCTGTATATTGAGCTAGGAGTGAGACCTGCACTGTAGGGGATCTGACCGGGCTTGCGGGGTGATGAGTGATGCCAGACAGGCGTGGGGAAGGAGAGGCCTGGGCTCTTCTACAGGATCCACACTCTGCCCTAAGCATTTTAGGTCCCCCTGGAGACCAGCTTGCTAAAGCTAAGAGCAGACAGCCAAGGTGGAACTCCTTTTGCCAGAAGTGCGGCTTCCATTGCTTTGGGCAGACCGCGCAAAGATGTCTGCTGAAGATGGCCTGAGAGTCTGCAGTGTCGCTCTGACTTGGGCCAGGGGCTTGCCGGCCTCCAGGGAGACTCTTCTGGGCTCCACTCATGCTGAAACATTGTGCGAGGAAACAATCTGTGGGACCCATGTCCCCTAAACTAGATCCATTTTTAGAAAGATTTCCACTATTAAGAAGGTACCTTGAGTTCTGATGACTTGAGATGGTCATTTTCAAGTGTCAGTGGTGTTAGACTCCCAGGAGGACCACAGGGCCTGCAGGGCCACCCATTGGTTTGAGAGTGTGATTTTATTCTCTTGTTCCCATTGTTTGCCTTAGAGATAGTGGCCTGAAATCAGGGATCCCATAAGAAGTCATTTAGGCTTTTAAGAGATGGTATGAAGTTTGAGTTAAGTTTACCGGGGAACTGTATAATCCAGCTTTAGAACTGTGATTTGACTTCTTTATCTTTGTTGGAGAAACTTCCATTTTAAGGAATTTTTCTTCTTATCCTGCCTCTACCCTGGCCTGGGAAGTCCTGGCCATGGCTTCTAGAATCTCAGTTGAAGGTCAGAAAACAGCAGCAGTGTATATTCTCTCTTGTAGCACTTACACACCTTTCCCTAGAAAATGACTCACTTTGAGAAGCACAGGGAGAGAACCAACAGGCTCTCTGCCCTCCCTTGGGGTGGGGGAAGGACCCACCTGGGTCAGCACCCTGCCTTTTCCTCTCCTGCTCTGAGCCAGGGTGGGCATTCCCTCTAGAATCAGGTCTGGGCAGGGGTCTTTCAGCCCCTGCCATGGGGCCACTTCCTCATCCCTGCTCTCCCCTCCCCTTTGCTGGCCAGCCCTGACCTAATTCAAGTGTCTTCTTGCCCTGAGGAACCTTAATGGCATCATGTAATATTGTCCTCTATGCTTCTCCAAAAGGACCAAGGAGAGTAGGTGAGCTTTCCAAAGTGAGAGACTTATAGATGCTTCTTTTTTAAAAAGGGCAGGGGGATATGCTTTGGGCTTGCTTCTGCTATGACTCCAGGGCCAGAAGCCCGGGCTAAGGCTTAGTGATATGACAGTGCAGAAGCAGAACCAGTAACATCTAGGATCTGTTCAGAAATCTTAGAAGAAATCTGCTTCTCTTCTATGGAAAGATATAAAGAGGGGTCAAAGAGCTCTAAGAAAATTGCGAAGAAGCCTTAATATTCAGGCTTCAGAGAGCTCGGAGTAATGTTTCCCGTTCAGTCTGAGCTGGTAAGCTCTCTGCATTAAGACCTCTCCTGGAGCAAGAGGGCGAGACATTCTCATTTTGTTACAAGACGAGTTGGGCACCAACAGGTCAGCTGTCTGGTGAGGGTGGGTTTCTTCTCTGCACTTGGGTGGCTTGCTGTCAATCTCATTTGTCCTTCCCCAGCTGCCCTTTGGCTCCCCTACTTCAGGTTGCTGAATCTTCTAGATAAGAGCAGACAATCTGGGGGCCAGCTGGGTGGGCAGGAAAAGAGCAGGATAGATCTCTTGAGATTGGCTCTCCCGGGGAGTATAAAAACCAGGAGCCAGGACTGTGCTGGCAGCCAGGAGACAGTGGTGCCTGGCAGAGCGGGCAGAGAGGGCCTCAGCACCTCTCGCATCCAGGCAGTCCTGCGAGGCGGGGACACGTAGCACCAGGCCAAGCAGAACTCCATTCTCACCTCTGTTTTGAGCTTCAGTGCTGTGCTTTGGTATGAGAAAAAAACAATAACAAACTAAAGTGTGCTTTCCATCTTTTCAAAAAGACAACTGTTGGGAAAGGAGGGCTGAGTTTCCAGCAGGGTGGGGGAATTGGCAGGGAGAGACAGTCTGGTAAAACCAGGAATGAGACATTCTTCTCCTCTTCCCTGATGCGTCATGGTCCAGGGAATGAAAAGAAATTTGACCCTGGCATAGTTTCCTCCTTGGGTTTTTCCTCCATCAAATTCTCCCAGGCTAGGACCAGCTGCCTGTTTTGAGGTCAGGGCTGCCTCTTCAGCCATTAACCTGGCTGGCCTGGAAGCCAGCCCTGCCCCTCCAGGTTGGTCCTGGGTGCTCTGTTCTGCACCAAGTATTAGAGAATAGTGTCAGGTTCTTAGTAGACCTTTGTAGTTCCCACTGTAGATTCCCATCCTCTCTCTGTGGAGGCAAAACTAACTCTGTCTGTAGCCTCAGCACACGTTTATAGCAGCACAGTGGGATGTGGCTGAGGGGCTTTGACCTGGCTGGCCCGGGAAAGCAGTATTCCCAGGATGGAAAAGTCTTCCCTTCTGGGCTGTCTCCGCCTGTCCCTGCCCCTTCCATGCCCCACCCTACTCCTACCAAAAAGACAAAAAAATCAGGATGTTTTTCACTGTCCATTGCTTTGTATTTTCATGAACAATTTGCGGTGGAAAAAAAAATCTAATACACTTACCTAAAATGTAGCCAATATCTCCTTTTCCAAGTTAATCACTTCAGGAAGATAAATTTTAGGACACTTGACCTCGTTCACATTTTCTGACAAGATATTGATATTCTAATGTTTGAATTCAGTAGCTAAATGTATCTCTGTGTTATAAATGTTCTCAAACATATTCTCATATGACTGTGTAATGAATGCTAAGGAGATATCTGTATTTGTGTTTGGGCACAAAACATTGATCTACCTTGTTAGTGTTTTCCAGGAAAAGGCCAAGTTCAGATTATTCAAATTATGTGTATTTACTAGAATATGAGCCCCACAAAAAAGGTTTTTTTTTTCTGTTTTGTTCACTGATGTATCAGATGCCTAGAACAGTCCCAGGGCCTGTTATATGTACATTAAATATTT
This sequence comes from Carollia perspicillata, assembly GCA_004027735.1. Lineage (NCBI taxonomy): Eukaryota > Metazoa > Chordata > Mammalia > Chiroptera > Phyllostomidae > Carollia > Carollia perspicillata. The sequence continues at coordinate 25,408 of PVKM010000196.1, forward strand.
TGTAAAAGACTGTTTTGTTGAACTCTCCAGACTTAACTCTTATGAGTATTTGTGTAATGGTTTATATTATTTCAGGATTTCATTTCTTTATGTAAAATTTCTGTTGTACAACCAACCGGAGACTACTTTAGATTTCAAAGTTTGGAATTTACATCATAATTTTCAATCAATGGGAAATCAATGATAAATTATTCTTGACTATATTAACATTGGCAAAAGAATCTGTTGATTGAAGTAATTTCAGGGTTGAGTGTAGGGAAATTACATTTCAGGATGTGAGTTGCGTTTTCTAATTTTTGAATTTTAGCACTTTACAATGGTTTTTAGAATAGTTGCTTTTTTCTCTTTTTGTTATAGTTGAACAAAAATATTTGTATCATTGCCATTATATGCACATAGGAATCTTTGTAATATAAAACTTGCCATTCTTTTGAAATATAATATTGAAATCTGAAAGATAATTTTGAGGAAGGAGAATTAAATTTGTTCACATGTGTCATGCAGATGCTAGTTTCAACATGGGGACCAAATCTTCCACTGAAATAGCTTAATATGACATCACCTTGTAAGCAGAGGTTTCCAAATTAAATCATGTGATGCTAGCAGCTGTCTGTGTTTGGTATTGAAAAGTTCAATGTGTGCTTAGAAATTTAGCCAAGAGATTGAATCAACATGGCCATAGTGAACAAGTTCTATCCTCTCCTGACTCTTCCCTTCTTTTCAAAACCTCTAAAAATTACAGAAAAGTTAGTCAGAAATATACAGCCATATATGTCCATGCACATACCTTGATACTGAGAAACATGAAGAGGTGTTCTCCTTGGACCAGCTATTATGAGAATCCTTGAAATACAGAAGGCAGATGGGATTCGATTGACGATGGACAAATAAAAGTTGCCTAACAGAGACTTAATATAGAAGTGGGAATGGCTCTTGGGAATGTTCTAAGCATATAGTAAGAAGCTATTGGTGTCAGTAAGGCCCTTGGACAAGTGTGTGAGTTATTGATTGAAGTACCACTGTAGGAAGAGTTAGGTAGGGCAGCCTCTCAACCTTATTATTACTTGTGTATTTATTCAGTGGGTAGCAGAAGAACCTGCTCCTAAAGAGGGCAGGGGCAGTCCATGTAGGCACTTTTGCCAAAAAGATAGGACAGTGGCCTGGATCGCTTTTGACATCTGGGAGGAAGAGAGAAATCCCACATCTTGAAGACTGGTACTAGCTCACGCTATCAAGCTGCACATCCAACATTCCCTCCTCCACAAATCCTAAAAGCAGAATGCAAAGAGAAAAACTACAAAAAAAAAAAAGGTTAAAAAGACACTACTTTCAAAAGATCAATAATAAGACTCACTCTTGACCTTTTAAGAGAAGTAAGAGAAACCATAAGAAGTGAAATAATGTCTTAAAGGAGCTAACTTAGAATTCTATACCTAGCAAAATATCCTTCAAAAATGAAGATAAGAGAAAAATGTGTTTAGAAAACAAACAAACAAAATCACCACCAACAGACCCACACAAAGAATTGCTAAAGGAAGTTATTCAGGCTAAAGGGAAAATGATCCCAGATAGAAGCACAGAAATACAGGAATAAATTAAGAGCAATGGAAAGAATACATACTAGGTCAAAATGTAAAATTCATCTGTATTCCTATGTTATAGCAATAATAAATTAGAAAGTAAAAATCTTAGGTGATAAAGTTTACAATAACATAAAAAAGTAAATCCCTAGGAATAAGTCTAAAATAATGCAAGATGTCTACAAATCAAACTATATACTAGTTTTGAGGAATTTAAAAAAATCTAACTAAGTGGGCAGCTATACCAAATTCCTGGTTAGGAACACTTATTAATAAAAACATATCAGTTCTTCCCAAATAGATATGTAGATTCAGTGCAGTTCCAGTAATACTTCCAACATTTTTGGTAAAAACTGACAAGGTGATTTCACATTTATATGTAATAGCAAAATGCTAAGAATAACCAAGAGAATCTTGAAGAACAAAATTAGAAAAACTATATCCACTATATATCATAACTATTTATTTATTTTTAGAGAGAGGGAAAGAGAGGGTGAGAAACATTGGTGTGAGAGAGAAACATTGATTGGTTGCCTCTTAGCACACATCCCAGTTGGGGTCCAGACCCTTACCCAGGCATGTGCTCTGACTAGGAATCGAACTGGTAACCTTTTGCTTTGTGGGATGGTGCCCAACCAACTGAGTCACACCAGTTAGAGCATCACCTCTTACTCTTAAGATAAAATAATTATTTGGATATAATTTATGGCTTTGGCTTCAAGATATACAAATAGACAAATAGAAAAGAATAGAGTCCAGAAACAGACCTACACATATGTAGTCACTCGATACATGATAAAAGTGATACTGCAATGCAGTGGGGGAAGTATAATCTTGTCTATATATTGTGCTGGGCCAGCTGGATATTCATGATATTCATGTGGACAACAGTGTACCTTGACTCCTAGCTAGACATACCCAAACATCAAATTTATATGGATTGTAGACCTGGGTAAAACAATAAAGCTACTGGAAGATAACATGAGAGAGTATCCTCAGGATCTTGGGGTAGGCAAATATTTCCTAAATTGGACAGAAAGGTCATTGGTCATAACAAAAAAGATTGATAGATTATATCATTAAAATTCATAACTTCTCTTAATAAAAAAACACCATTAAGAGACTAAAAAGGCAAGCTTGTCATTTTTTTTAAAGTAAGCTATGAATATATGTTCAATGATTTTCTTCAACTGATACTTTTTAAATTAAAATTTTAATTTTGTGACATGTGGATTTATTGTAGGAAATAATAGATTGCAGGAAATAAGAGAGATCCTGTGCACCAGTTTAAAGGTAACACTCTGCAAAACTATGGTGCACACAACCAGAATATTGGCATTGGTACAATCCACCCATCTTCTTCTGATTTTCCCAGGTTTCTTCTTGCATGTGCACGCACACATGTGTGAGTGCATTTAGTTCTATGCAGTTTTATCATGTGCATGGTTTCATGTATCCACCACCCCAATAAAGATACAGAGCAGTTCCATTATCAAAAAGATCTCTCCTATTGTCCTTTCGTAACAATTCCCACCACCCTCCTTCTCCTCCCTCTCTTCAGAATGCATCATTAATTTTTGTAATAACCATGATTAAGATAACTATGTGATTTAAACAGTGGTTCACAAGCATTTATCCAGGCAAATCAAATAAATGCTGTCTACATGTTTAACAGAAAAATGAAAGCAGCTCTGAAAGAATTAATTCCCTTAGTTATTAAGAGATTAATAAACAATGAATACATTATAGAGGGACGATGTGTTTTCACTTGGAAATCTGTTTAAATTTTTTTTTCTAGCCATTAGTTCTTTTTAGCCAGTAATATCAAGCACTGTATTGGCAACACATTGTGGAGGTACATCTACCTCCACATCTACCTCCACATCTACCTCCACATCTACCGTTCCTAAATTGAACTTCATTTATGATATTTTCTTTTCCCTCAACGTTAGAGGGGGTGTCTACTTCTTCTCTTTTCCTTTCTTTTTTGCTTTACTTTATTTCATCCTTTGGAAACTGTCCATGGTCCCATTTCTTTCTCCAGTCTGAATCTGGGTAACTTTCACTCTGTGCCAAGAGACTGCTCGTCATGGACCACATCCACATTCTCCCTTCTCTCTCATGTGGACAGAACCCCAATTTTTTACTGAGCACAGTAAAAAGATGTCACCAAAGTAAAAAATGTCACCAAAAGATGACATTTTCCAGCCTCCTTGGCAGCTAGTTAGGGCTATGCATGTAGCTTTGACCGATGAGTTAAATATTAAATATTAATGGGACTTTGGGGAAATCACTTGAGAAATTAAAGCTGTTCCCCCTTGTCACTTCCTTCTCTATTCTGCTTCTTAAATTTTGAGTGAGCTGGCTGGAGCTTGAGTAGTCAGTCATTTGGGAGTATGAAAAGTCATGCTAAGCAAAGGTGAGCAGTAAATGGAAGAAACCTGGACCCCTGACAACCACGGACACTTGGTGCCTGCCCAGGACTTCCTACCTCTGGGGTTCTTGTGTATACACGAGAAATAAATTTACAAAAGACACCGGCTATTAAATCAGAAAATATTTTAGTGGCTTACCTATACTTTCATAATAATTACAACTCTTACAGACCAATCCATATGATTACTTTAAATATATTTACATATTTAAGCTAGAGTTTCTCTTAGAAAGTGAACTAAAATCTAAGCTAGAACCTCTGTATGGACATCCGCTGTCCTTTTTAAAATTGGGGTTGTGAACATTTGGGCACAAACGTGTACATTTTGGGTATTATATCATGCGACTGTATCTATGTAAAGATACCGCTCTGGCAGGGGAAGGGGGACGCTGCCCCATGACGCGTCCAGGCGGCAACAGAAGTCCATTTCCTCGTCTGGCCTCTGTCGACCTCAGAGGGAGTGGCGCTGCTTGTTGCTGCTGGTAGAGTGGCAGCCGGCTTTCTCCCAGTCTACTGTGCTCTATTGGCGAATATTTCACTATTCAAAAATGTGTTCCAGTCATGGTATTTGGGAGAAAAGGCACGATGAGCTATTTTTTTCTTACCTGATTATTTCTCCAATTCAAATCCTCCTCTTCGTGTGAAACCATGTCCATTCCTCCTGTCAGCGGTGCCACAGACCTCAGTTCTTCACTGGACACAGTCGTCTTTTCTGCCACAGACAGGGCAAGAGATGTGGCCAAGCATTTCTCTGGGGCTTGAATGGTGTGAATCACAGTAGCAGAAGCGTGGGGTTTGTGAGTTGCCCAGTGTGATTGTTACCAAATTCACCTGTTGTGGGTTTCTGGTTTATGGGTCCCTCTAGCAGGACTAGGGCAGGGGTCCCTTGCATGGGTTCGAAGGTGGTGCCACTGCTCTGGAGCATAAACTTTCAAACTTGGTCCACCTGGTCACACTCATTGCTAGCTCTAGTACAGAATTTCTGATCCAGGGAGCTCCCGGGAAAATGAAGTTCCTCCAACAGAGGTTCCACAGAAAATTACGCCCTCACTCAAGTTCAGAAGTTGATAGGCTACCAGTTTTGTCCCCTATAGTGCTTAGTCCAAGGAGTCCAGTCAAATTAAGGCACTTGTTTGGGCAAACCACGGAGCTCTAACATCTGGAGAAGGGATCACACTTGGTACAGTACTTCCTGACCTTTTGATTTGAGTCATGGTTTTGGTACATTGAAATTTTTTATTTACTTGAGGGGAAAATAAGACTCATTCAATCAAGAGAAACACTTATATCACAAAAGCCTAGACAACCTCCAAAGCATTAGGCCTTCATGTGTATTTATTCTCTAGAAATTTCTCCTCCATATCTGAGAATGGTGACTAGAATTCAGTCTAGAGATGACATCAAAGTCTCTACCTCCTGTTTTCAAGTTGTCTAGGAATTTCCTCCTGATAACTTGTATGCAATTTATACTTCATAATTATGAAGGTTTATTTTAATTAATATCCATTTCTTTGGGGAAAGATTCTCTCACTAGTCAATCAGCCATAAGAAGAACTCAAAATATGTTCTGGGGAAGACCACAATCTCTCTACCCCCTCTCTCACTATTTATTGGTCAGATTAATATTTATAATCACATTAATGTTTATAATTCATGTAAGTGCAGGCATTTTTAAAATATATCTTATTGATTATGCTATTGCAGTTGTCCCATTCCCCCCTCTTTATTCTCCTCCACCCTGCACACCCCCTCCCACCCACATTCCCCACCTTTAATTCATGTCCATGGGTCATACATGTAAGTTCTTTGGCTTCTACATTTCCTATATTATTCTCAACCTCCCCTTGTCTATTTTCTACCTACAATTTATGCTACTTATTCTCTGTACCTTTTCCCCCCTCTCTCCCTCCCACTCCCCTGTTGACAACCCTCCACGTGATCTCCATTTCTGTGGTTCTATTCCTCTTCTAGTTGTTTCTTAGTTTGCTTTTTTGTTGTTGTTGGTTTTTTTGGTGTGGTTGTTAATAATTGTGAGTTTGCTGTCATTTTACTCTTTATATTTTTTATTTTCTTTTTCTTAGATAAGTCTCTTTAACATTTCATATAATAAGGGCTTGGTGACAACGAACTGCATGAACTTGACCTTATCTGAGACGCACTTTATCCACCCTTCCATTCTAAATGAAAGCTTTGCTGGATGGAGCCATCTTGAATGTAGGTCCTTGCCTTTCATGACTTGGAATACTTCTTTCCAGCCCCTTCTTGCCTGTAAGGCTTCTTTTGAGAAATCAGCTGACAGTCTTATGGACACTCCTTTGTAGGTAATTGTCTCCTTTTCTCTTGCTGCTTTTAAGATTCTTTCCTTATCTTTAATCTTGGGTAATGTAATTATGATGTACCTTGGTGTGTTCCTGCCTGGGTCCAACTTCTTTGGAACTCTCTGAGCTTCCTGGACACCCTGGAAGTCTATTTCCTTTGCCAGAATGGGGAAGTTCTGCATTATTTGTTGAAATAAGTTTTCAATTTGTTGCTCTTCCTCTTCTCCTTCTGGTATCTCTATAATTTAGATGTTGGACCATTTAAAGATGTCCTGGAGGTTCCTAAGCCTCTCCTCATTTTTTTGAATTCTTGTTTCTTCATTCTTTTCTGTTTGGTTGTTTGTTTCTTCCTTCTGGTCCACTCCATTGATTTGAGTTCCAGTTTTCTTCCTATCACTATTGGTTCCCTGTACATTTTCCTTTATTGCACTTAGCATAGCCTTCATTTTTCAACTATTTTGCGACCAAATTCAACCAATTCTGTGAGCATTCTGATTACCAGTGTTTTTTTAATTTTATTTTAATTGTTATTCAAGTACAGTTTTCTGTCTTTTACTCCCATCCCAGTCCACCCCCCCCCCCCAGTGATTACCAGTGTTTTGAACTGTGCATCTAATAGGTTGGCAATCTCTTCATCGCTTAGTTGTATTTTTTCTGGAGCTTTGATCTGTTCTTTCATTTGGGCCATTTTTTCTCTTGGTGTGTCTGTTACATTGTAAGGGGTGGAACCTTAGGTGTTCACCAGGGCCAGGTAACCCACATCGCTGGGTTGTGATGCTGTATGTGGGGTAGGGGTCTGAGAGGGAACAATGGCACTTGCTCCACTCTCTACCAGATTTCAGTCACTTTCCCCACTACCCACAAGCAAAGTGGGCCCTTCTGGTACTGATTCCTGGGTGGGTGGGCTTGTGTATGTTCTAACACCCTGTGGGTCTCTCTAATGAACTCTCCTGTGAGGCTGGGAGTTTCTCCCACTGCAGCCTCAACCCCCACGGATGTTTTCAATCAGAGGTTTGAGGCTCTATTTCCCCGTACTGGAACCCTGGGTTGCGAGGTCTGTTTTTCTCCCCAGCTGTTCCTCCTGGTTTATCTGCATGTGAATGTGGGACCACCTAAGTGCAGGCATTTTTTAAACCTAGATATGATATCCATTAGTGTTACTTTTCTTATGGCTATTGACAACTAATTGTGGAGTAAAATAATTTGTCCACAGCTGAAGAAACCTAAAATATTAGCAGGCAAGTGGTAGAAGTACTTTAATTTTGACTGGGGCTCTCTTAGCACCCTGGAACTAACACCAAAATAATATTATTTATCTATTTGATTACTCATAGGAGTCTGATGCAAAAACCCAAACCAATCCAGAATTTTTATATTTGCAGTGGCAGTGGTGTAAACATCAGAGTATACACATAAGCATTCTTTTTTACTTTATTTTATTTTATTTTATTTTTTTAGTTGTTTTTTTTATTTTTATTTTTTTTGTACAGTTTTCTGTCTTTTACTCCCATCCCATACCACCCCCCAGTGCTCCTCCCTCCCTCCCTCCCCTTTCCACCCCCCCTATCTTTTTTATTTTTTAATATTTTGTTTATTTAATTTTAGAGAGTGTGGGAGTGTGAAAGAGAGGGAGAGAAACATTGATGTGTGAGAGAAACATCAATCAGTTGTCTCTCACACACCGCAGCTGGGGACCCAGCCTGCAACACAAGCCTGTGCCCTGACTGGGACTCGCATTGGTGACTTTTTGCTCTTTGGGAAAATACTCAACCAACTGAGCATGCCCACTGGGGCTTCACATAAGCATTCTATAAAAGTTAAATTGAACATACCTTCCATTACAATTTTGTTAAGTCTTCTGGTCTAGAAGACAGCACGGGTAAATGCAGTATGTGCATCTTCCCACAATCATGTCCAAATTGAACTAAACTACAGAGCAATCATCATTTAGAACCATCTTAAATCTAGCTAAACAGAAGTCCTACAACTAGGGACTTAAAGAAGAAGCTATATCAAGAATGGCAGGAAAGGCAGGGGTGTGGAGGGGCTGGTCTGATACCCAAGTGTGGTAGATAACTGGGAGGAATATCTTGGCTGTGGAGGTCCCCCCTGGGGAGTGAGGGGTCCCAGCTCCATATCAGGCCCCCCAGCCGAGGGTTCCAATGCCAGGAAGAGAATTCTCCGTTACTTCTGGCTGTAAAAACCTGCAGGAATTGTGGCTGAGTGAGACAAAGAACTTCTGCAGTCCGAGGCAGTTTCTCTTAGAGAGTCCATGCATGGACTTACTTGGGTCACTCCCTCTCAGCTCTAGCCATGGGGAAGCAGCTTGAAAGGCACCAGGGACATACAAATGGAACTGAAGTGTCTGGCATCAGGGCAAGAGCTGGGGTGGGGCAGCTTTCTGACAGACAAAAAGGCATAGGACATTGTTCCTTTTCTGAGATCCCCGCTCCACAGATCCAGCAGGCAGGTACCATATCTGAGTCTCCATCAACCTGGATCACATTGTTTGCTCCCCTGCTGGTGATTCCCTGACACCCTGTACCACCCAACTTGTAGGCCCAACCCAAGGCATTTCCAGTGGCTTTTCTGTGTTAATGACCTGTCTTGGCTCATGCTTCAGACTTTCCTAAAATCTCTCAAACAAGCAGAATCTGCCCAAAGTGTGCCCTATACCTCTCACTAAGTGGCCCCAGGCTTGGCACTAACTACAGCTAGCTTTGGTTTGCAGTTAGCCTCAGCTGGGCACCTCCAAACCCAGCATAAGCAGTAGCCATCTGCACATTGTTTTGTAGCTCAGGCTGGGTGGCTCCTGGCAGAACACAGGTGGTGACTGACCTCATCCTGCACCTCTCAGAAGAGGCCTCAGGACCAGCACAGCTGCTAGATAGCCTCAGACTACATAGAAGCACCACCCAACCACCTCCACAAGTGACAAACCCAAAGAGCAGATTCACCGGGCACCAGAGCCCCACTGAAGTAAGTCCTGCTCTGTGGGTGGACTACACACTTTTGCAGTCCACTCCCCTCGCTGGTCTAATTGGCTACCAGGATTTTGGATTCCCATGCCAGCAAGAGACCATGTAGTGCAGGGATGTCTGGAACCCCCTCCCCCAGTGCTCCAGGGTCTGCCTGGAGCTCAGTGGGCATTAGGAAGAGAGAAGGGGAAGAGTCCTGGGATGTTGGGCCCTGTATGCCACCCAGCTGGGTGGTAAGCCCCATACCCCTCCCCCACATGGTAAGCTGCAGTGCCAGCCACCCACCTGCCACCAACATGCACTCCTGCAGCATGGGCCTTCAGCAGCAGAGCTGCTGCTGCCACCCCACTCACTCCACTGTGGGCAGGGCCTCGGACCCACCACATGAACGTGCAAGATCCTCCACAGTGGTTTATGGCCATAGCCAGTCCTTGAAGCTGATCAGCCTTGGGTATAAATTCCTCCCAGTGAAGTGCCAACAGCAATCAAGTCTCCACTACATTAAGAGGATGTACACAGCCTACATGGGGCAGGGGCTGCACCTGGAATACCCAGCTTGGTTGATCAGACAGGCTGTGCCACAGGACCCTACAGAACACCTACTACATAAGGCCACTTTACCAAGCCCAGGAGACATAGCAGCTCTACCTAATACATAGAAACAAACATAGGGAGGCTGCCAAATGAGGAGACAAAATAAACATGTACCAAACGAAAAAACAGGACGAAACTCCAGATAAAGAGCTAAACGAAATGGAGACAAGCAATCTACTAAATGCTAAGTTCAAAACATGGGTTATAGGATGCTCAGTGAATTTAATGAGAACTTTCACAACATAAAAAATAATATATAAACCATAAAAAATAACCAGTCAGAAATGAAGTATATACTAACTGAAAAAAAGAATAATTTATATGGAATCAACAGTAGAGTAGATGAAGATGAGCATAAAATCAGCAATTTGGAGTATAAGGAAGATGAAAACACCCCATCAGAATAGCGAAAATAAAAAAGAATCTAAAAAACAAATGAGGAGAGTATAAGGGTTCTCTGGGACAACTTCAAGCATACCAGCATTCATATCATAGGGGCGTTGGAAGGAGAAAAGAGAAAGCAAGAAATTGAAAATCTATTTGAAAAGATAATGACAGAAAACTCTTATAACCTGATGAAGGAAATAAACACACAAGTCCAGAAAGCACAGAGAGTCCCAAACAAGAGAAGCCCAAAAAAATTTACACCAAGACACATCATAATTAAAATGCAAAATGTTAAAGACAAAGAAAGAATCTTAAAAGCAGCAAGAGAAAAGCAGTTAGTTACCTACAGGGGAGTTCCCATAAGACTGTCAATTGATTTCTGAACAGAAACTTTGCAGGCCAGAAGAGACTGGCAAGAAATATTCAAAGTGATGAAAAGCATGGACCTACACAATCGAAATTACTCTATCCAGCAAAGCTATCATTTAGAATCAAAGGGCAGATAAAGAGCTTCCCAGACAAGAAAAAGCTAAAGTAGTTCATCACCACCAAACCAACATTACATGAAATGTTAAAGGGTCTTCTTTAAGAAGTAGAAGAAAAGATAAAAAATATAAATAAGAAAATGGCAATACATACATATCTATCAATAATTGGATCTAAAAAACAAAATAAATGAGCAAGCAGAAGAGAAACAGATTTTTTAGACAGTTGCCAGATGTGGGGGGCATGAGTGAAAAAGATGAAGAGATTAAGAAGTACAAATTGGTTGTTACAATAGAGTCATGGGGATATAAAATACAGCATAGGGGATGTAGTCACTAATATTCTAATAACTATGTATGGTAACAGATCAGTATGAGATTTATCCAGTTGGTCACTTAGTGAGCTATATAATGTCAAATAACTTGGGTGTACACCCTACACTAATATAATACTGTATGTTAACTGTAATTGAAAATAAAAATGATTTAGATAAAAAAAATTTAATCCTAGTATAAGTTTATTATGGTTTTAGGTATTACAAATTGAAAGAATCTTGAGCAAGTTTAGATATACAAAAAAATAAAATAAAGGCTGTCTAACCACTGAATATACTTCATTTTACTTGAATACTCAGTTCTCCGATATTCATTTTGTTTCTCTCAAAACATATCAGGTAGTCTAACATTTTAAATGGCGTTCCTACCAATTATATTCAGAGAAACAAAATATGGACAATGAAAGCTCCCCACATGGAAAATGACATCATTTTATAAAGATTTTGTAAAAGTAGTTTTCTTTCGTTTTACTGGGAAGAGAGGCTATGCAAAAACTTTCTTTACTGATGCGTTCAGTCTGAAGCTGCAGTATCTGATGTGCAGCCTACCAAGTTCAGGAGGCCAGTATCTGTTTCCTCAAGATGGTATGATAATGGAGTGCTGCAGCTTTCCTGATGTCAATCAGAAAGCTAGTTAAAATAAAGTAGACTTGCTTTAAGGAAAGGGGCAAAGCCTTTTCCTTCCTTACACTTATAAATCTTCCTGCTCCCACCCATTGCAGACTTGAAACAATACAGTCAACAATAAGAATGACATCTTTATATTCACTCTTATAAAATGCTTTATTTTATTTCCTGAATGACTTTGTCTCCACCTTCCTCTATTTTGTGGGTGGGAACTGACAAATACTTCTTTCCCTAGTCGTGGTACATTTAAAAGCAAACAATCTCCCCTCCTCAAAAGTTTTGAAAACTTTATTCCAGCTCTGACTGGTGTAGATGAATGGGTTGGGCGTCAATCATCCTGCAAAACAGAAAGCTGCCTATCGGATTGGGTTGCTGGCCAGGTCCCTGTTTGGGGGCGGGCAAGAGGCAATTAATTGATGTTTATCTCAAACATTGATGTTTCTCTCCCTCTTTCTCCCTCCCTTCCCCTCTCTCTATAAATAAGTACTTAAAAAAAAAAAAGAAAACTTTAGGCCAGCCCAGTGAGGGACTACACTGGCTGAGATCTTAAGGCAGTGACAGGGTGAGAGCCAGTGTAACAGCCGTAAGGAAATATTGCCTTTGTTCCACACATTTCTCTGTGTTAGTGATATCCTGATTCCTTATTTGTAACAAGGCTGAAGCTATGAAATCTCCATTTAGGGACAATAATTATAACTTTATTATTTCCTCGGACTTGGTGACTGCACACAGATGTTCTGCCCGGTATTTCTTACTACAATCTAATGGTGCCTCCATCATTAGGCTCATTTTCTTGACATTAAAAGGGAAGTAAAAAGAGAACTAATTGTGAGGTTGGGCATAATTTCTAGGTCATCATAAATGTTGAGGTACATAAGGATAGAAGAGGAAGTGGTTAAAAGAATAAAGCACACTGTCCAAAATAAAAGGAATAACTGGTGAGGAATGAGCAAAGAAAGCAAAACAGAATCAGTCCAGCTAAACTGACTTAAAATCGAGCCTGTGTAGTCAAGCCGACAAAACCGGTTCAGACCAAAGTGGTTGAAGGACAAGGAATGGATTTTATTTCACCTTAGCCCGAGGACCTAAACGTTTGAACTTTTGAGTTGTGCGTCAATGCCGAGAGATAGAGATGTGAATCCCGCAGAGAACCCTCTGACGAGCTTAGGAAAGACTGTTCACAGGTTCAGACCTTCGGACATCCATTTTCCAGGCCACTGGACATCTGGAAGATTACTATCTCAGACCAGTCCAGAGGCTTAAGAATGCAGGAGTGAGTTTCTCCAGAATGAACTTTTTATTGAAAGAACTCTTAGCTTTTCTTTTGTCTTCAGAACGCCCTGGGCATTGTCTAGTTGTATTTCCAGTTTGCAAACCCTAAGACTCCTGAATAAATGTTTGCCATTTATCTCTAGTCAAAGCCTCCTAACTCTTTGTGCTCAGTTGACACTAGAGAAAATAATGACTATGACTGTTTATTAGAAACTGATGTGTAATTAATTGAATATAGATCTTTTGGGTGGGGGATCAGTGGTAAGAAAATAATTGTATGTAAAGACATATTATTTACTTATACTCTGTCTCATTTAATAAAAAATTTGTGGTGGTAGATATTTTATGTAAACATCTTCCTAAATGAAAACAACCCATAATGAAACAAGACAGTGACACTTCTTTCCTTAATGTGGTGAAACATGCATTGCTTCTCATCTGTCTGAAATGGTGAAGGTACACTAACATCTCACACTGGTAATTATAAGAACCTTTGTAATTATAGAGCATTTTTACAATGGTTTTGTTAGGTCAGCAGGACCTTGTCCTGTCGTAAGGATGAAGAAACAGCATGAAATGCTAAGTGACTGCCAAGTGACTCCCCAAATTAGCGTCATTCCTAATTATTAGAGCCAGAACTAGAACTTACGTCTCCTCTCACTTAAGTAGCGTGCTCTGTACTGCTGGACCAAGGCTTTTTCTAGTCACAAGTTTCTTTGGTTTCAGTGAGTATGTAGATGTATCACAATACTCTTATAGTCAAACAGTGCTGTCCAAGATTTTAAATGAAGAAATTTGGAAACAGTGGAAGGCAGATGTCCTAGGTATTCTGGTCCACAGATCCACTGTTTATCTCCTCCCGCCTGCTCTGTGCCCTGGGAGGTCGTCCAGAGCGAACTGCATTAATGGGTTTCTGGTTAGGTTCAGCAGGACACTGGAGAGTGTGTGAAGAGTAAGGTTGGGTGTTAGTTCTCAGTTCCTTTCCTGATGGCAGTAGCTGTACACCTTAACTGAAAGTGTAACAGACTCTGTGCTCCCAACCATTTACCATCAGTGCTCACCACTTCTTATAAACAGTGGTGGCTCTTTCCTGCCACGCTCTGCCTGAGGCCTTTTGCTGGATGTGAAAGCATGCCCAGCCCATGCACAGGGCAGGCCCGAAGTGCTGGACAGTTGATATCCCCAGGGAGCAGGCCTTAACCAATGGTACATGGGAATTGGTGGATAAACAAGCCCACTGCCCCTCCCCTAGGTCGGGACAACTCTGAGCTGTGTTCTTTACCATCTCCCAGAGGTCCCTGTGAAGAGGGAGCCCGCTTGCACTCCGTGGTGATCTGCTGATCAGAAAATCCTGCCCTGGCCTCCTTCCTTGCCACCTCATTTTCCTACCCTCTTCCAGTACCTCCTGGGATTGCTTCCTAAATAAACCACTTGTGCTGAAATCTTAGCTTCAAGGTCTGCTTCTGACAGAACCAACCAATTACCGAAGACACAGTTCTTGTCAGGCAGTTGTCTCCTGCAGCCACGGCTTACTCTGTGGGGTCCAGGAGCCACTTCCTTCCTCTCCTTGCCCCTGAAGGCCAAGCGTAGTCCTGGATACCCACTGTTGCTAGCTCCAGAGTGATTCATCATCCCATCTATGCACAGCTGCAGGACAGGCTGGGCAATGTAGTTGGTATGCTGGGTGGCTAAACAATGCATATTCTTTTAGTTAGGAAGCAAATGAGAATAAGAGTGAACATCTAGCAGTCTCTGCCACAGGGGCACACTTCACATTCCAGAATTTTTTGGAGACATGTTGTGACATAATTAAATGATTGAAAGCAACACTGATCCAGTCAGCAAGGATTGCAAGGCAACTGCCACCATCATATGAATAAAAGCATCACAGTTACCTCCGGGTTGCTCTTCAGAATGGCTGCTGTCTGGGAAGAGCTGGTTCTGCCCTGGCTGTGCTCTTCTTGGAGGCAGGGTTCTTGCAGTTTCTCTGTGGCGCCGATCTGTTGACATGCTAACCTCATGCTTCTTAGTTACAGCAAAACTGCTCCACACCCAGTGTCTGATATGCTTGGTTTTATATCTCAGGCATTGCTGTAACAATATTTATACTCATTTGTAGCAAAAATAAATTTTCTTTTTACAAGTCAATAAAAATTTGGAGAGACTGCTGGGAGGGACTCGATCTCATTGCGTGCAGTGTTTGACCACCCCTGTGCTGGGTATTTTAGGGGATAAAAAATGAGTAACAAATAGTCTCTCCAGAACTCTGAGTCTAGTAGTGATGGAGGGTGGGGTGAGGGTTGACCGGAAATTTGGGGTGGGAAGGAAAACACCAGGGTAATTGTCTGGATACTGTGTTAAGATGTTAATTATTATGAGTCCTCAATCCTACCCTGGTTTATTGTTGAGATTACAGAAGGCGCGCTGAAGCGATAGGGAAGGAATAAAGGCGGGCGTGTAGCTCTGAGGGCCAGGAGGGAGAGTGGAAATTCCGAAGCACTGAGGAGGGCCTAGACGTTGGTGGGCCCTGGGAAGTGGGGACTCTCTCTGGTTCTGTGGTCCCGTCCTGGGCGGTAACATCTCAGAAAGGACGGCCGTATGGTGCCTTAGGGAGGCTCCTCTCGTGCCATCGCACTTAGCTGTCCTTACTTAGCACTGCAACATAAAACCTGTCACATTTCGAGGTTGGGCAGTGAGAATATCAAAAAGGATCAAGGTAGGTGAGAGCTTAGAAGTCCTCCCCCCATTTTCCGACCCTTGCACATCTCCCAGATTCTGGCGTAAATCAGGGAGATAAAGGGACTCCAGTAATGACCGTGATGGACTTTCTTGCCGGCTCAGAGGAGTTGGAGATGGAGTCAAGCCCATATAAAGAAAACAAAGATAACAACACTCGGACGCCTAAATGTGGTGGTTTAAGAATGAATCTGCCCTGTGCGTAAATAACTGAGACAAAAAGCAGAATATGGCTCTATGGGAGGCTAAGTGACAAAACATAGCTTATAATATATCACGGCCCATTATTTGCTGTGTGGAAATACTATAATTTCTTTCTTTTTTTTTTTCTCACAAAGCTTTTTCCATCTAGGCAGAGGAAGCAACTGGAGGGCAGTCACACAGAGAACGTGGAAAGAATTCTTTTCCTCACGGATTCTCTTCTAGCTTGCTCCTATTTCGTAACACGAAGCACAGTAACAAGTAATCGTCCGCGTGGTAAATATTTACGTTAGTCGAGTATTAATGAAATATTTTCCGACGACTCCTTCTCCTTGCCCCTAGTCTGACCGCACGCTTGAGCGCCCCCTGTCAGATGCGTGTTGCGCACCCTCTGGGTTACGGAGGCAGCGCAAACGACGTGTCGTCTGCAGGGCGTGACGGCACGCGGTGCGGATCCCTCTGCTCCCCCAGCTCTCCCTCCCACAGACACCCTGCTCCGCCTGCAGCTACTCCTTGTCACTCCAGAGGCTTCAGAGCAGAGACCTCTATGCAATTTCTATTTTTCCTGGAAGAAATTATGGCGAACAGGCGTGTGGGTAGGCTTAGAGACATTTTCTATATATAGTCTGTATGTCCTTGCTTCTAAAACACTTGGTAGAAACAGGTCTTTAACGGTTTGAGATTTAGCGTGTGTCTCGCAGTCATTGTCAAAAGAAATCTGTCCGTTTCCCAGCAGAACTGTAAGTTGTGCTGTGTTTGTCATTGTGCATGAGCATGCTTAGTGTTGCATGGAAGGTAATCTCTTTATCTGATTGCCAACTCGGATGGGCTGTCTGGAAGCGTTCTTAATGCAAGTGAATTTTAATTTAATTCTATACTCCTAGTTGGCTCTTAAAACCTTTTAAATATTATAATTTAGCAAACCTAAACTTTTGAAGTGAAGATTGCCTGTTATATGATGAGTTAATTTGAAAATAATAGGGATTATCACATACTTTGAATCTGGTCAGAAAAATCTCAGAGGTGGGAGAGATTTGTTTGACCAATTCACATTCTGAGAAAGAATTTTACTTGGAAGTGATCCATCTATTAAAAGGTTCTAGCTAAATTTTTCCCATAAAAATGTTTAAAAATTTTTGTTTATTGATTTGAGAGAGAGAGAGAGAGACATCAACTTGTTGTTCCACTAATTTATGCATTCATTGGCTGATTCATGTATTTGCCCTGACCAGGGATGGAACCCACAACCTTGGTGTATTGAGAGGATGCTCTAATCACCTGAGCTACCCAGTCAGGGCATCGCCTAAAATTGGTATGAAAATGTTTAATATTTAGTAGAAATAATAGAAAAAGTGCATGAAGAAAAAATCAGCAAACAACCTTTGCTCCCCTCCATCCATTTCCACCCTCCATTCCTCACCCAGAAGATGGTCCTCCCATGTCTTTTTGATGCTCATGCATGAGGTGCATCAGTAGGTTGTTGTTGAAAAATTGCCATGACTGATTTATACGAAGCCCAAGACAACCTACAGCAGATTTGTCAGGGCTGCCCTCAACGCCCTCAGACCTCTTCAGTATTTCTGTGCACCCCAGCTCCTGGTGCAGTAGCCCACCTGATAGCCTGTCCCTGTGTCCCTTTGTGAGCAGGCCCTCAGGTTGCTGGAACATGCTTTGCCTGTGTCAAGAGGGCCTAGAGGCACCTAGGCATTCATGTCCCACCCTTTATCCCTGGGCCAGTGACTGATTAGCACAAATATCAACTCTGGCACTCTTGCCCCCCTCATCAATATAAGTTAATCATTCCAGGGGATTTCCTGACTTTGGTTTTTGACACTAAAAACAATGCTATAATACACAACTTTGTACAGATGGTCCCCGACTTATGATGGTGCAAAAGTGATACACATTTAGCAGAAACTATACTTCCAGTTTTGATCTTTTCTTGGGCTAGCAATATACAATAGGATACACTCTCCATGATGCTAGGCAGTGGCGGTGAGATGATTTTGCCCAACTGTAGACTAATATAAGTGTTCCAAGCACATTTAAGGTAGACTAGGCTAAGTTATTGGTAGGTTAGGTATATTGAATGCATTTTTGACTTACAATAGATTCGACTTATGATGGGTTTGTCAGGAGGTAACTCCATTGCAAATTGAAGAGCATCTGTACATACAAAATATCCTTAAGTATTCACTTAAAGTGGAGTTTCTGGGTAAGAGGCATCCTCTACTCGAGCCTGCTGAGGTTGAACTGGCTGCTACTCTGCTACTCGCTACAATGTTGAGATGAGGCGGTGGACCTGGAAGTCTGTAGTGGGGTCTAAGTGAGGGAACTGGGCAAAAGAATCTTGGTTCTTTCTTTCAACAAATATTTATTGCTCTCTTCTCATGTGCAGATTTTGTGGAGGGTCTACATATTCGGTGGAGAACAAAACAGAAATGGTTCCTACCCTCTTGGAGCTTGCCAAGTGGGGGCAGAGGGAAAGACATTAAGCTATAATCTTAGAAGTAAATCTTTGCAAACTGAGCAAGTGCTACAAAGAACAAACAGAGGGTGATCTGCAAGAATATAACTGGGGGCAGCTAATTTAGAGTGGCAGATCAGGAACAGCTTCTCTAGGGAAGTGACAGTTACTAGAAAATAAAAAAATTAAAAATTTTCCAGTATTTAGATTGTTTATGTATCCTACAATTCATTCTAAAACATCTTATTTTATTTTATATCTATTAGAATTGAATAGACTTGAATTTGAGTTTTGCTCCAACAGGAATGACAGCATCTTTTTACTACACTCCTCAGAAACTCCCTTCTCTATCTTATCCTCGCCAACACCCCATCCTGTCATGGTTATCTTATTTAAAAAATTGTCACAATATTTACAAGGTGGCATTTTCTGACCTTCCAGCCCCACCTCTTTCCTGGCTCACTTCAGGCTACATGCTAGAAGGAGGTCTTTAACGAGGTGGAGAAAAGTGACAAAAACCCTGTCGTAGAGTACAAGGAAATCTATAAGCATGAGAAGTGGCCATATTAACAGGAGAAATGTTTGTCTCATAAACGTATCAGGCTGAGGAATCTAGAGGGTCTAATCCTACCACGGCTCCCACTTCGTAAAAATACCTGATGGAACTCATTAACTAAGGCTGGGGACCTCCAGGATGGGGTGAAAGGGAAGGGAGTGAAGTTAAGGAGACCAGAGAGGACAGAAGAACCCAGAGGCCCAAATAGTCTCTGAAACATGGTAGATGTTCAATAAATATTTGCATAAATGAATACGTAAATAATGCTCATCAGGGGTGGGTTGTACATAGACTGATCAGCAGCCCCATGGGGAAAAGCAAGGCACTGGTTTGCATTGTGTGAACATGACAGTTTAATGATTAGAATGTTTTTCAGTGATATCTTGTGCCTGCCTGGATTTTTAAATTCTAAGGGCTCAGGTAAGAACACATCTCATCCACTCTTAAGATGGGGGAAGTATCAGATCTGAACAAAGTAGGGATCGTAGGCAAACCTGGGGCTCAGGCGGGGCTGAGTGTTGAGGCTGTGCATCCAGGGCTGAGTTCACTGCCTGACCAGACCAGCAGTCACTGTCCGGAGGCTAGGGTACCATCCTCTTCCGGCATCCAATCAGGATGCAGTGGTCAGTCAATTGGGAACCAAGAAGTCCCGTGTGACTAGAGTCCTGAAGGGCAAATTTTTTTCAGGGAAATGCATAACCCTGTTGGTGACAGGGAGAAGACCTCTTCTCACCTTAAACCAAGTCTTACCATAAATAGACTGGGCATAATTATGACGACCTCCTAGCTATGTTAAATGGCTAGCCAGGAGGGTAAGATGTGAAAATGTCCTGATTTACATTTAATTTTCTTATGGAAATTTGAGAGAGATTGGAATAGCTAATTAAGGTCAGCCATTTATTAAACACTTATGCAAAACACTGGACTAGGTGCTCTCGGATATGGGAGGGTGTGGATGGGGAGGAAGGAGAAAGGATTTGTAGTCAGATTCAAGAACATGAAGTCAGACTCTGGATTGTATACATGAGACATTGTAAATGGGGCAGATAGGGGGAAGCTAGCAAGGCATAGAATTAGACAAGGCACTTCATTATGTTCTCAGAACTTGGAGGAGGAAGGGTTGGCTGGAAGACTAAAGGTTTAAGGTTTGACCTAGACCTTGTTGGATGAGCTGAGAGAACCACCTAGGCTAAGTAATGATCTCAAAAGTCTGAAAATCACTATTATCTTTGCCTGCTCTCTCATTTCTTCAGGCTCTGCTGGCCCCAGTGGATGGAGGGCCTAATGTAAAGGAGAGCGGGGTGCCTGACCTGAGCATGGCCCCCAGGGTTTGTCACCCCTGTTGACCTCTACAGAGGCAGCGGCATTACCAGTAACACCGGAGCTTTCTGCTATAGACGGGCCTGGTATTGTGGGCTATTGTCCTCAAAAACTGGCTGTGTGCCGTCCTGCTGTTATGGTCTTGAACCTCAGATTCTGGAGGCTATGTGTTCTTTACAAGTTTCCCTGCTTCTAGGACCAGCAGTGTCTGGAATCAGAAGATGGAAATTTATGCCCCTGGGAATCTTGATTGCTTAGCAAGTATAATCCTGGACATTGTGAGTCAATTAAATGTGGTAAATTTTTCTTAACTCCAACTTTTCTCCTTCCCAGAGCTACTTTAAGTTCTCTGGCAATGTTCCCGTGTAAGGGTGGCCCTTTGGAGAAGCGTAGGCATTTTCCTTCCTTTTATTATTTTGTTCAAGTTCAGGAACCAGCAGTCAGTAACTCCTTCCTGCCCGACCCTGGCCACAGAGTTTCTGACTTCTCCCCAGAGATGGTTATTTGGAAACTTTTTGAGCCAGTGGAGAATCAACTTAGAGGCTTTTTTTTTTCCTTTTAGACCAATGGGGATATCATGTGTCATGGATAGAAAGATTTGAATACTACCATTATCATACTGAGTCTATATAACCAAGCTATTTCCATGTCTTGGCATACAGCCCAAGTTAACTTGGCTTTGCTGGATGTAGCTACAATGAATTCTGTTTGAACAAGAAATCATGTGTAACAAATACTTTTGGAAAACCATGTCCATTTAGCAGTGACTTTAATAAAGATACACTTCAGCAAGAGGTTTTGGTACAACAACCGAATTTAAACATCTATACAATGCTTAACTTAACATTGAAAAATAAACTTTTTATTTTAGAATAAATTTTGATTTACAGAAAAGTTATGAAGTAGTACAAAAAGTTCCTATATACTCCATACCCGGCTTTTCTTACTATTAGTAACTCGATTAGAGTGGTACACTTGCTCTAATCAATATTGAGATGTTATTATTAACTGAAGTTTCTACTTTATTCCAATTTTCCTACTTTTTTTACCCAGCGTCCTTTTCTGTTCCAGAATACCATCCAGGATTCCACATTACATTTAATCCTCATGTCCTCTTGGCCATGACATTTTCTCAGACTTTTCTTGGTTTGGATGACTTTGACTGGCCAGGTATTTGTAGAATGACACTCAGTTGGCATTTGTCTGATGTCTTTCTCATGATTATACTGGGGTTATATGTCTTTTGGAGGAGGACCACAGAGGTGAAGTGCCATTTTCATTACATCCTACCAAGGGGATGTATGATCCACATGACTTATTGCTGTCGATGATCCTGGTCACCTGGCTGAGGTAGTGTTTGTCGGGTTTCTCCACTGTAGAACCACCATTTCTTCCTCCCTCCCCTACTCCAGTCTTTGGAGGGTAACCACTACGGGCAGCCCACACTTGAGGGGTGTTACAGTCCGTCTTCTAGAGGGTGGAGTATCTACATAACGTATTTGGAGTTCTTCTGAACAGCAGATTTATTTACTCTCTCTCTCATTTATTTACTTATTCAATAATTTATATCAGCATAGATTCATTTTATTTTACATTTTGGGTTATAATTGAACACTACTTCACTGTCCAAAGTGTTCTAGTTTTGGCTATTGGGAACTTGTACTTTGGCTATTGGGCTCTTGTGTCACTTTAATACACCTCAACACTGTGATGTTTTTGATTACTTCCTTATTTTCTAGTCCTATAAGATGCTCCAAGCTCACCTTGTATATTTCCTGCTCCAGTCCTAGAATCAGCCATTTCTCCAGAGGACACAAAGATCTCAGGCTAGGTATGCTTGTTGCTACTTGGGTATCATTGTTTCTAACTCTTAGAGCAAAGAGATAAACAAACAAAACAAATATTCTAAACTTTGTATACACATAACTATAAATATTGCTATATTTAACCATGTGCAGTCTAAACTAGAGTTCATACTAATGCCTCCCACTCTAATCTGTCACCACACAGATTGTTTCGGCCACCTGCCCTTACTCGTCTGAACCGTCTCACTCCGACAGTGAGAACCCCGATTCCTACTGTCGCCCATTTGCTTCATTGTTCCATTCCAATGGACATGGATAGTGCTCTCAGAATGGTGAACCTCTGTCCCCATGGGAAACAGTTTTATCAAGTAGAGTAATGAATGTGGTTTTGTGCAATTCCTTTTGCTTTAGTCCTACATCCTTCGCCTTAGGTCAGCACTCCTCCCTACCAGCCCCAGGGCAGTTTCATACATTTGCAACACGGTTACATCATTTTGTCATAATCTACACCCCATTCTGGGATCCCTTAACTTTCTGAATGATTTTTTTAAAACTTTGTGAACATTAAAGTTCATTCTTTGTCCTCTAGAGTTCTGTAGATTTGACAAATGCACAGTTATGCACCCACCATTACCGTATCATACTGAAGAGTTTTCCCACCCTAAAAAATCCTCTGTGCTTCGCCTGTTCCCAGTGATCTCCTCCCCTACCCCAGTGAATCTCTGGCAACCACTGATCTGTATACTATATTTAAGTTTAGCTTTTAAAAGTTAGTTTTATAAAGTTTTGGAGCTTTTACACAGCTCTGATTGGGCTTCTCTAGATGATGAGTAGTTTCTTTGGAAATGAATGTCTTTGACCATGCAGAAACCACAGCTGTTATTAGTTATCATATCAGCAACTCAATGGATTTGGGGCATGCCTCTTGAAATAGCATTAAAATTTTGTCATTTTTTAGGAAGTGACATTTTACTCATCATCTCTGCAGACCTTGGGACATTTAGAGGAAACAGGGCCCTTGGGGTGAGGTAGGAGGATGAAGAAGGTAAAGAGGATGTTGCAACAGAAAATGTGACAGATTTCACCTCCTGCAGGGAAAGGGAGGGGCACTGGTTGTAACTCAAAGAAGAGTGGTCACATGTAAGTTGTAAAACACTTCCCATAAGATAACGTGTATGCCACACAAACTTCACTAAATACCAGGATGGGATTAGACGTTTACCTGGAGTTTAGGACCTTCACTTCAATTCTGCAAACTCCTTTTTAAGCGTGTTCCCTGCTCAAAGTTGCTATGCTATATATACTCTAGGCCTGCCTTCTTCTGGTGCCACTGTGTGGCACACACTTGCCCTGTGGAAGAGGGGGCCATTCCGCAACATTCAGGGGCTTTCCCTGACTCAGAGTTCAGGGCATTCCTCTCTGGCTACCCAGGCCACTGGCTTATCCCAGAAAGACAAAGACACGGGTGACCTCAGGTCATCCCAGACCCCTCAGTCCCCTCTCGCAACATGGCTCCAGTTCCACAGTTGTTGAATATATAAGACCACTTTAAATTTGGGGAAGGGGGTGGGGAGGTCCTTTGTGCTGTAGGAGGGAAGGGACTTCTGCCCTCATTTTCCTCAGGTACCCTGGGTTGCTTCTGAAAAATAAATGGAAGATATTGGAGGAGGGAAAGATAAGAGACACGAGAAGAGAAAACAATGTGTTTTGTAATCTGAACACTGATCTAGCATACATATGTGTGAGAAGGAAAGGAACTCACACTTGTTCTGTGCCAGCTCTGTGTTAGAGTGTCTGTTAGAAGTGTGGACCCTGGGAAAGAAGATATCTACTAAGAAGGACTCCTGGTAGCTAACTGGGCTCAAATTAAAAAAACAAAAACCAAAACCCAGAGCCTAGCAGCCATTTCTATACAAGGATCTCTCATGCAACCTGTACTTCAGGGAGAAGCCTGCACTGAACTGCCTACCTGCACTGTGTATCTGCCATTTGAGCCAATCCTTATAAATGAGTTCTTGGAATCCTATTTCAGTCCTGTAGGACTGAGACTTTATCCATCCAATCAGAGCGGTGCAGCTACATTCTCCCATCAGCTTCTTCACAGACCAATCAGAGCAGCCCCATTTGGACCAATCAGGACAGTGCCTTCGGGACCAATCAAATTGTGAGGATTTGGGGTCCTCGTTTGCATGAGGACAAGCCAATCAGGAACCAGGGCTGGGACTTCTGTCTATGTAAGTCAGCTCCCCTCTGGCTTCGGGTGTGCACCTTCCCTTTCCACTGAAAACTGAAGATTGCGTCTTCTCAGCTGGAGCTGAAATACAGAACACATCTCTCAGAAGCAGAGCAGGCCAGTGCAGGCCAGGGCGGAGCAGAGAGGAGCAGAGGAGACTGGCGCAGAGCTATCTAGCTGGACAGGGGCCTGACTATTGGGCCACCCAACTCCAGGGCCACCTCATAGCTGCACTGTTTTCACAGCTGTGCTGTGTCTCAGTTGAGCCTGTTTGCACTCAATAGCTCCCTCCTTCACCGTGTCCCAGACTAGGGATTCCTATGGGCATTGAATTGGTACCAATGACCATCAGTTGACAGACGGTCTCACATATTTATTCTCCCCCAACCCCTACAATGATTCTGTGAAGTAGATGTAAAGAAAAGGAATCTATATGGGACAGATAAAGAAACACTCAGAGAGGCTCACTAACTTGTCTAAGGTCTCCCACAGTAAAGATTTGCACCTAGATATACTTAACTCTGAAACCCTGGCAGCACATTAAAATCAGCTAGGCCCTTTAAAAATATTTTTAAAAACCTTGCCTGGGTCGTACTCCACACCAAATAAAATTCCAGTCTCTAAGGGTGGAGGTGGGCAGCAGGATATTTTAAGTGTCCCAAATGATTATAATGTGCCGCCAGCGTGGAGAGCTGTGTTTCTGCTCTGAGAAACAGCGTCTTTCCTACTTTTCCCCTAAAAGAAGGGAAGGGGCATTTTCTGAACCAATATGCCTTTTAAATACTCTCAGAGCACTTTTAGATCCGCCCCACCGCTATTTCCTACTCCCTACCCCTTACACAGGTGCTTATCATCTCTGGATAACTGTAAGCAAGCAGATGAACTGGGGCCAGAGGTTATTATTGAAGATAGAGAAGTACAAATTCAACTGAGTTACATCGTCAAAGCACTATGTCAAATAGTATCAAGAAAATTTGCCATTAGTTTCAAAATGTGCTTCCAGTTTAGTTTTTTGAGTATTCACACACCAACACCAAATAGTACTGACTTGCTATCTTGGTTTATGGTGGGGGTGGGGTGGGGAGGGGTGGTGGTTAAGAAGATGGGGGTTGGGCCCTGGCTGGTGTGACTCAGTGCCCTGAGCGCTGGCCTGTGAACCAAAGGGTCACAGGTTCATTTCCTAGTCAGGGCACGTGCCTGGGTTTCAGGCCAGGTCCCTAGTAAGGGGCACACAAGAGGCAACCATACATTGATGTTTCTCTCCCTCCCTTTCTCCATCCTTCCCCCTCTGTCTAAAAATAAAATAAATAAAATCTTAGAAAAGAAAAGAAGATAAGGGTTGGGTCTATTGCTGGTGGGGAAAAAATCTATGAATTCCTAAGGTTAGATTTGTCAATTGCCATACAATATATAACATTTTACCCCATGATTCTTGAAGTACTGTTATTTAAATGTCTATGGTATCCTTATCAACTATAAAAATCCACACTTTATAGTCTTCTTTTAGCTTTGAAAGCGACCATGAACATGAACAAGGACTTTTAAAAAATATCAGAAGGTCAAACGTTTTGAACATTGTGTCAAAGATTATAGAGAACATTTTAGTTCAAATATATTCAAATATAATAAACGTTGAATGGATAAATAAATGAATTCTTAGGATTGACAAAACATGTCATTTTGTGTAATAGTTTCCCTGGGCATTTATTTTAAGACACATAAAACCAGAGCACCTCCTTTCATTAGTTTTATCAATAGGCTTCTGTTTTAATGGAGAAACAGGAACAATGTAGAGACCATAATGCTTGTCACGCCAACTACCCAGCCTTGACCTCTAGTGAGGCAGAAACTACCATCACTATTCTGTCCAATTTGCAGAATGCCTGCTTGGGTGCTGTTGGGTGTCTGGAGAGTGCCTCAAGTCACCAAACCACACCATGGAAATTACACACTGGACAGAAAACCACACTTTGGATATGGTCCTTCTGTTACTGAACTCAAGGGTTTCACCACTTGGGGTGTTCCCTTTAATAATGAGACATGGTTGTCCTTAGGTAGTCTTATTAACTTGCAGCAAGTAAAGGACATAGGGGGTCCACGTCCAAAACTTAGAGCAATGGATCTGCATAAAATTTTGCATTAGGCTTGAGCATTCCTCCACAGAAACTATTTGGATGATTCAAAGGCTTTCGGGGATGATGCAATGAACGCAGTGCAAATAAAAGTGCGGCACAAATGCTTCAAAGATGGTTGAAAATCTATTGAAACTGATCCATGTTCTGGAAGGCCTGCAACAATCAGAACACCTGAGAATGTTGAATGTGTACAACCTCAATCAACAAAGATCAGCAACTGATGGTGTGAAAACTAGAAGCTGATCTGGAGATTTTAATGCAGGATCTTGGCATGAAGTGTGTGGTGGCAAAATCTGTTCCATGACTTCTGGTACCAGAAGGAACAATGCTCCCAGAGCAGAAGGAACATTGTGCTGCAGTTGCTAATGACTTGATTCAAACGGTTACCAGTGAACCAGATTTCCTCAAGAGTGTTTTGAACAGTGGAAGAGATGCTGGGAGAACTGTGTGAGGTCCAAAGGGGCCTACTTTGAAGGGAATTGAGGTGTCACTGTCCTATATACAAAGTTTCTTGTGTCTTCATCAATAAATGTCTCTCTTTTTCCACATTTACATAAGTGGATACTTTGTGGACAAACCTTGTATATGGGCAAAAGTAGGTTTACAGTATGCAAAACACGGAGTTGTTGTGTGTTTTTTTTTTAATCCTCACCAAGGACATTTCTCCCCATTGTTTTTTAGAGAGAGAGAAAAGCATCAATTGGTTGCCTCCCATACATACCTGGACCAGGGATCGCAGGCACCGTGGGATTGTACACGCAGGGCATCAAACCTGAAACCTAGGCCTGTGTCCTGACAGGGAACGGAACCCACAACCTTCCAGCTATGGGATGATGATCCAATCAACTGGGCCACACTGGCCAGGGCCAGAGTTAACTCTTGTATTACTGTTTATTAATTACTGTATTATTTTCCATATGAACAACAGTAAACCTACTTTTGCCAACACACACACATGCATACTAAATTACATGTTGATTTCTCTTTTGCAGTTGGCTACACCTTTGGGGTTGGGTTTGGGTTCCTGTCAAGCTTCTCCTGTTTACAGCTTTGTCTGCAACATACAGAATATTTTACATTTTAACATTTAGTAGGAACCACCCAGACCTTGAGACTCTTGTCCTAGTTAACAATTTTCTGACTTTTTACATCTAATATTACATTCCATAAATAAATTTAAGAACGCCTTGCCCTGACTGGTGTAGCTCAGTGGGTGGAGTGTTGTCCTGAAGGCTGAAAGGTCGCCGGTTCAATTCCTGGTCACGGCACAGGGCTGGGTTGCTGGCCAGTCCCTGGTTGGCGGAATGTGGGAGGCAACCGATCCATGTTTGTCTTGCATGCCAATGTTTTCCTCCCTCTCTCCCTCCCCTACATAAAAAAATAAATAAATAAATCTTTTTAAAAAAAGGAAATTTAAGAACACCTTGACACTGCTGCCTGATTATTGTGCTATAGACAGCTTGCACAGTGAATATATTGTTCTGGTTTACGTGGGTGTAACAGCTTTTTAGCTTTAACCAGTGTGTTGTTCAATTAACTTTATTTTCTTGTAAATAACCTCTAAATGAAATGCTCAGCCTGTTTTGTGGTGATCATCTTGCTGATTAGGGCAATTTTTAAAACGGAACCTTGCCATCCCCATTTCCAAGTATAATCCCTCACTGCCTTACATAATCACTGCATACCATCAGACAATCTTCCACTTTTCACCTAAGATTCTTTTCAATTTTTTATTGCAGAAAATTGCAAGTATATAAAGTGACTAGTAAATCAAATCCCCACATACCTGTTACCCAGTGTCGACAAAGGTGACCTCGTCCCTAATCTTGTTTTAGCTGCACCTCATCTACGCTTTCTCTTTCTTAAACTAATCCCAGGTTTCTTCTGTACATATTTCAGCATATGTCACCAAAAGAAAGGATGTTTGCACAGTAACAGACTCAATACTAATGTCATGCCTTAAAAACTAATAGTTCTTAATATTATTAAAAATATCCCATCAACATTCAATTTTTTTCAATTGTCTCGGAGTTTCTTTCAAGTTGGTTTGAATCAGAATTTAAGGCCCAGATATTACATCTAGTTGTCATATGTTTAAATCCTGTTTAGTTAGAGGTACCTCATGTTCTTCCTTCCTTGCAATTTATTTGTTTAAAAAATTGAGTTGTTTTATAGTGTTTCCTCCAGACTACATTTTACTGATTAAATTCCTATAGTGTTGTTTAACATGGTTTTCTGTGCCCCGTATCCTGTAAGTGGGCAGTTGCACCTAGAGGCTTCAGGTTTTTGGCAAGAATACTTCAGTGGGGGTGGCGTGCGCTTCCATCAGAAGGCCTGCGACGAGGAGCTGCACTTCCTTTCGTGACGTACGCAGTCAAGGGCTATTGTTTAGCGTCATTACTTGATTAGCTGCATGCACAATGGTGATACCCTAATGCTACCAATTTTACTCATTATCTGGAATACTTTAAGGAAAATTTCCCTCATCAACCATTGGGTTGTCCTGTGGTCTGTTTTGTGCAGCAAAGCCCTGCTGAATGTTGCTATTTCCCCCTTTTATTTACTAGTTTTAAGAAAAATGAATTGGTTCTGAAGGTGAACAATGATTTATTTATAGCATCTTTATGAACACCTGGGTGTTAACATATCTGGTGTTTTTCAATCCTTTTCACATATTATTTTTTATCGCTGCTCCAATTTTTACTACATTGGCTAGTTGGCTCCTGAGTCCTTGTGACACAACTCTAGCAGTTTTAGAGAGTGTTCTTGCTTTGTGGTATGACAAAATATTCCAGTCTCATCTTTTGTACTTCCTGCCTCCGTCTTGGAATCAGCCATTTTCCCAAAGAGCCTTGGTTTGTTTTAACAGAAAACAGTATTTAGAGAGCACAATCTTGTGCTGAGGTAGAAGGTAAATAAGGACCTACAGGGAATGAGAACGTGAGCTGTGTGGGTATTTGGGAGAACAGCATTCCGGGCAGCAGGAACAGCAGCTGCAAAGACTCTGAGGCTGGAACAGAGGCAGCAGGAAAGGGAAGTGGCAGGAAATAAAGTCAGAGAGGTGGAGGGCCCAGACCAGTTGGAAGGGCTTCAGTTTTGCTTGGAATGAAATGGAAGCCCCTGGAGGGTTCTGAACAGAGAAATGACATGATTTATTGTTTTGTTTTGTTTTGTTTTAATGGAATCACTATGGGTTTCGGGTTAAGAATGGACTCAGCAGGGTTAAGAACAGAATCTGGAAGAAGGCTATCACAATAAACCAGGGAGCAGTGAAGGAAATGTGAAGAGGTCAGGTTCTGGAATATTCTGAAGGTGGAAACCAGAGGGTTTGCTAAAGAAGTGGACTTGGATTGTGAGGAAAGAGAATACAAATGTGAGTCCATGGTTCATGGTCTGAGCCATAAATGAAATTGTAACACATCACGGTAATACGACTGGCATCTCTGTGTGGGTCAGTGCTATGTTTGTGGAGAAAGGGGGAAGGACTGAAGTGAGGTCAGGCAGAGGTTCACGAAAGACTAGATAAACTGAATCATGAAGGATACGCAGGAGGACCAGGTGAACAAGAGGGGAAAGGCATTCATGAAAGCGCTGCGGGTTGGAAATTATAATCCATTTTTAGGGAACAGGGACCTTTGGCAGGTAGAGAGAGAGAGAGACCTTATGTATTCCATGGTAGGAAACTGAATTTTATTTTATGAGTGAGAAGGAGACTAGAGTTTTAAAGCCTGAAAATGACATTATCAGGTATACACTGTAGAAAGATCATCTGGGCCTGGCCAGATAACTCAGGTGGTTAGAGTGGCATCGTGATATGCCAAGGCTGCAGGTTCAATCTCCGGTCAGGGCACGCACAAGAACCAGCAAATGAATGCATAAATGCATGGAATAACAACCTCTCTCCCTCCCCCCTTCCTCTTTCTCTAAAATCAGTAAAAAATAAATAAATAAGAAGAAAGATCTGGGCAGCAGAGTGAGAGAGAATGAGGGTGTGGAGAAAAGTAAAACTTGAATCATTCTGAGAATAATCGAAGACCATGTTATCATTAAGAGACGAACAGCGTCATCCCCTTTCTAACAAGCCCCTTACCTCTGTGAGTGCAGCTTGTATTTTCTACTTCCTATTACAAACAACAGTAACGTAAAGGGCGATGACTTTTTTGTTCACACATTTATTTTGTAAGATAAAATCTCAGGCCTTTAAAAAGATGCACAAAACCCCCATCTCTTTTGTAATTATTCTTGAACAAATGAGAAATAATATTTACTTAACTGTTATGTTTTCGTGACGCCAAGGAGGGTGCGAACACCAGACAATATGATTAAATTGTAGCACAAAGCGTATTACCAGAAAAGCACTGAATGTCGAATAAAGGTTCATATAATATGAGTTGGGGGCTAAAACTACTCTTCTCTTACTGTGTGTTTAACTCTGATGAACTTTAAATTTTTATGAAGTGCTAGTTATTATGATGACCTTTTACCTCTTCTGGTCGAACCAGAAGTTGAGTACTTTACTTGATAGTTTCTCTCTCTATGATGAAATTAAAGAAGATTGTGTCAATTGTTGAAGTAACCTTTAGTCAGCGATGTGACGTACAAGTAGATGATCGGAATCTTTGAATTTTAATTTTGTGTGAAACAGAGAACGGCTGCCTCATGCTCCAAGTGGGGCTCTCCCTGGCTGCCTGGTGCCGGTGGGTGGGTCTGTTTCTCTCACCCACATCCTCACTCACTCCGGACCTTCCCCGCCCCCATCCCCTATGTTGTTTTCTTTCTGGCTTTGATGGTCTGTTTCCCATTCTGTTCTTCACACGATGTTCTGTGGACGTGCTCTTTTTCAAATTTTTCTCCAAAACAATGATGCAAGGCAGTTATAAACCCATTACAAAAATTGTTGGTTTTCCCACATATCCCACTGTATTAGTTAAAAAACAATTTTATGACAATAGGAAAAATATCCAACAATGTTCTTTACTAGAGATAGAGTCTAAACTGGCTCTCGAGAGACATCCATTGTTTTTTTTTCATTTACTATAATTAGTTGTAATTACAAATGAAAATTCCTGTGACTATGAACCATGTAGTAAGATGAAGAGTCTTGTTGTACAGACGCAGGATAAGGCATCAAACGTTTGTCGAGCACATACTATGGGGCAGGCACTGTGCAAGGTCACAGTAGAGATGCCCAAATAAAAGAGTCAGCCCTGCCCTGGCTGGTGTAGCTCAGTGGATTGAGCACGGGCCTGCAAACCAAAGGATCACGGTTCGATTCCCAGTCAGGGCATATGCCTGGGTTGCAGGCCAGTTCCCAGCAGGGGACGCACAAGAGGCAACCATACATTGATATTTCTCTCCTTCTTTCCTTCCCTTCCCCTCTAAAGATAAATAAATAAAATCTTAAAAAAAAAAAAAAGAAAGAGTCAGCCCTGCTCTTACTAAAAAATGAAAGCGATTGAAATACAGGCATGCATTAAATAACAACATTTTGGTCAACAGACTGCATGTACAAAGGTGGTCCCATAAGATTATAATGAAGCTAAAAAATTCCTATCCCCTAGTGATATCGTAACCATGGAAACAGCATAGTGCAATGCCTTACTCAGGTGTTGTGGTGATGCTGGTATAAACAAAGCAACTGCACTGCCAGCTGCGTGAAAGCGTAGCACGTACAATTACACACAATGCATAATACTTGATAATGATAATAAACAACTGTGTTCCTGGTTCATGCATTTACCATACTATACTTCTTACTGTTATGTTAGAGTGTACTTCCACATACATAAAAAAAAGTTTGCTATAAAACAGTGTGCCATGTTATGCGGGCAGCAGCCTCATACCTCTTGTGTTCAGAGTGTTTCTTGGTTGCATCATTTTGTCTTGCACTTGATGTAATCTGTTGTTTAGTACAGTAACATGCTGTGCAGGTGTGTACCTAGAAAAAAATGGTCTTGACCACAGAAGCCAGGTGTGTAGCAGGCTACCCCATCTAGGTGTGGGAAAAGGCACTCTGTCATGTTGTCACAAGGACAAAATGGCCTAACAGTGCAATTCTCAGAACATAGCATGTGCCATTAAGTGGCACATGACTATGTAGTTAAGGATATATTTTCTATATAGGAGTCAAATACAATCTTTAATGGTTAAAAATGTACTGGTTTAGAAATGTGAAGAAAATATCTTATTGTATATTTGGATTTAGAAAAAAAAATTCTCCTACCAGAGAAAGCAATGCA
Organism: Carollia perspicillata; assembly: GCA_004027735.1. Lineage (NCBI taxonomy): Eukaryota > Metazoa > Chordata > Mammalia > Chiroptera > Phyllostomidae > Carollia > Carollia perspicillata. The sequence continues at coordinate 58,110 of PVKM010000196.1, forward strand.
GAAAAAAAAAAAAAAAAAACATGAACTGGGAATCAGGAACCAGATCTATATCCCTGCTTTGCTGCTACTCATTCATTCAACCATTCATCAAATATTTACAGTGAGCCTGCACAGTGGGAGAAACTGTATTAGGTTCTGGCGAGTGTGGCTGCAAATAGGAGAGACCAGCTGCCTGTTCTTTATCTTTGTGAACCTGTGTGGCTTCACTGTTCCACGGCTCTACCTTGGTTAGACTAGATGTCTGAGTTTCTCTCAAACATGAAATGCTAAGGTTTCTGATGGCCTCTTCCAGGGAGAGGCTCCCCAGGCAGCCTTGGGACTTGAGTACTTACCTTCCTCTCAGAGGGATTAGCTTTTGTACTGATTTCAAAATAACTTCACATACAGTTTTGAAAATCTTTTGGTCAGCGTCTTATCAGCATTTGGGTCATCTTGGCAAAGCCTGGGTGTGGCAGTTCCTGCTCAGAAAACTTCAGAGGCAGGAGTCATAGTTTGGAAGAAAAAAAAAAAAGTGTACAACTTGGGTCAGTACAGCGCTAGGGCTGTTCCCAGCAAGCAGCCTCCTGGATGTTCCATCAAGCCTTCCCTCCAATTACAGGACTTCTCCTGCCTCGGTGTCCTGGTCTGTCGCTTGGGTGATCCATCGCTTCTCGGGTCTAATAAGCCTCTTAAAGGGCTTGCTCATCAGGAACCAGAAGTGCTCAGCTTCCTGGGGCGGGAAGAACTGTCCTTGCATCCCAGTTTTCCCGGTGGGTATCAAGGTAACAAGTTTCTTGTTATCTGGCTTCAAAATTGCAATAAGTAAATAGCACTTCTGCTTGCAGCCAAGATACATTTTGCAAGGGGGGAGGATGGGTTTCTGTAACAATGAGAGAGGAAGAGAGCGCGCGCGAGACATTTGAACACGAATACAAAAAGTTACAACCCTGGGAAGCCTTCGTGTAGCTTTACGGAAATGAGCAGCTGGACTTTCCTCGCCAAGGCCAATCTGTCGTTTCCAGTCAATGAAAAAGACGGAGTTTGAGGTTCCTTCCTAAACGGGCAGGCTAATTTAGCCCCTCCCACGAGCCGGAGGGTCTGTTATATCTCTGTTCCTTGAGTACCTCTCTCTCTCACTGAGACGGACCACAGCAAGCAGAGACTTGAAAAAAAAAAAGAGCAAAGAGGAAGAAAACAAAAGCTGCCAATTATGGAAGATGTAAAGGGTAAGAGCAAAATTGATTTGATCCGAATCCTTAAGAACAAAAAAGGAAAAAAAAAGGAAACAGAGGAAAAAATAAAAATCCAAAGCCCAGACCAAAAGCAAGTACTTGAAAAACCAAGAGGCAAAAAGCCCTAAATGAACTTTCCTACCCTCTCCTTCTGAGAGGAGGCAGAGAAAGAACTTGGGGAAACTTTTTAAGACTGCAAAGCCCCGTGGTTGTTGTGTAGGGTGGCTCTTGAGGCAGCTGAAGGGGATCATGAATATTCATTATCCACTTGCATTCAGATTTTTTTTTAAAGAGGTAAATGACTTCTTCCGTCCCCTTGCAGTTTAAGAGGCAGCTGCCTCATTAATAGTCCAGAGTCGTCTTGCTTCGGTCGGCGTACCTCCGCGTATTCGCTTGAAGATGCTGGGCTCAATGTGCAGATTTGTTTTGTTCTCAAATTTCCTGTGTGCTTTCCTGTTGTGAAATTAGCGAAGGCTTCTCTGCAGGGAGTTAGAGAAGTTAATGTGGCAAGAGGCTGTCACAACAGGACCCCGGAGTATGTCTTGCAAAAGCCTGAACATTTCTTGGAAGGAGTCTGGGAGTGTGTACTTGTATGGAAGGGGAGGGGGGAAGCAGGGGAGAGAAGGGATGGAGGGCAGGAGAACGGTTTTATTTTAAAAAAGCAAGGCATATTTGACTGACTATATTTAGATTTTGTCTAAAAACTACAACAGCAGCCTGCTTTGCACAAATGGTGTGCAGTCTCTGTCTTTTACCTCTTTTGGTCATTTTCTGCGGGGACGGAAAGCTAGCTGCTTGCCGGTCTGTGGGAGCCAGGAGGAATCTCTGCAGCAGTGTGGGTGCGTGGGGTTGCAAAGCTTCTTCACCCTGTCTCATGTCTAATATCCCCACACGTTTTACCACGTAGAATGTGGAGGAATGGCATGAGCAGCTGGCAGACTTCTTAATAAGGATAATAATGATAGCTGTTAACGGTTACCGAGTCTTTACTCTGTGCCGGGAGCTGTTCTAAGCATGTTACACGTGTCATTTATTACTCATGTTAACTTATGAAATGAGTGCTCTGTTACCATCCCCATTTTATAGATGATGGAGTTGAGGTAGTGGGAGAGTAGCTGTCCTCCCTGTGGAATCACACAGTAAGCGGTGAATTTGGATGCAGGTGACGGGACACAGCGTCTGCCCATTGGCCTTTCTGTCCCCGCCACTGTTGCTCTACTGCTGATGCTGTCACTACTACTGACCTGTTGATTCTAGGTTTGCAAATCCTTGAAGTTACCGGTGTAATGTTACTGGTGAAATTGCATGTCTGCAATTTGTGCTTTCCTATCAAGTTAACATACTTTTTTCTCATTTGGTACTCATGGTCCTTCTCTGTGATAGAACCTAGGTATTGTCATTATTACCTTTGACAAAAGGGAGAGGCTGAGGCCAGGAGGGGTTAGCTGACAAGAACCACGCAGAGAAGCCAGACCAGAAATCCCCGCCTCTGGTTTCCCTCTAAACAACAAGCCCAGTCATCAGTGTATTTTTGTCCCCACCCCAGCCACTTTCAGTTCCCCAAAGGACCTTGCTTCTTTCCTCCCCCTCAGGCTGTTGCTAGAAACTTACCTCTTTCTTGAACGCTTATCTGGCTCTCTCCTTCCCCTTTAGTCTGGAGCCACACCAACTGGCTTTGAATTCCAGCTCCACCATTTACTGCGTGCCTCCGTTTCCCGGCCTGTAACGATGAAGGGATAGAATACCTACCTCATAGGGTTGTTGTAAGGACTGAAGGAGGGATTCATGCGATGTTCTCTGAACAGGGCCTTCTGCATATCGTACATACTCAATACCTGTTAGCTGTTCCAGTCACTCCTTCAAGCCTCATCTTGGTTGTTAGTGTCCTGTGTAAGCCTTCTCTAACCCCTAGAGCCTTGGATTGGGCTCTGCCTTGGACGTTTCTACAACACCTCTGAGTGTCTAAGGTGGCCTGTCATGCTAGTCTACATTGCTGCCCTCTGCATTGCCTCCTCCCTCCCCCAACTATAATTTCTTTACTCACCTTTGGATCTTCGGTGTCTAGAGCAATGCTTAGCCTATAATGGGCACTCAGTGAATGTTTAGTAAACGGAGTATTATTTTAGTTGATGTTTGTGCTTGAGTAAGGAGGCTTGTTAAAGAGGGGAACTTTAAGTTTGTTGTGGAGCTCCCGCTGGTACATACAGCTCCTGTGCAATTGATAAAGACGGCCCTCTAAGTAAATGAAAAACAAAACTCGTCCCTACTAGGCGGGTGATATTCAAAGCTGATGCGGCCCTGTCCCAGGGCACCCACTTTGGCCAGTCTTTCGGATTCCTCATAGAACAGCTTCACTCTCTGAATGAAACATCTGGTTCCAGAAATAATGGGTCTCCAGCCCTGTTTTATAGCATGGTCTAAAACAATGAACTCTGGTAATAGAAGAAAACGAACACTACCGAGGTTGGCCCTGGGTAAAATCATGAAGTACGTTAAATTTGCTTCCAACGCCCTTTCTTTCCTCTTCTTGGCATACCTTCAAGCCAATTTAACAAATATTATTGTGTCTACCATTTGTAAGTCGCTATGCCAGATGTGCCTGATATAAACAGTTTGCTCACAGTCTAGCAGGAAAGACAGATGCATATACAACCAACTCTAATTAAAGCCAGACTTGGTAAAGTGCTAGTAATAATAACTGACATTGATTCAATATTTATTATGTGCCAGGCACTGTGACTTTTTAATGCATTGTCTCGTGTAATCTTCAGAATATACCTCTGGTATAAGTTTCTGCATCTGACAGCTGTGAAGGGAAGTTACATGGACAAGGTCACACAGCTGGTAACAGGCAGAGGAGGAATTTAGATCTATGTAGTTAGGCTACCAAGCCCAGGGTCCTAATGCATAAGTTCTCCTACCTCCCTGATACCTGTAATACAAATTCAAAGAAAATGCAGTGAGAAACAGAATGGGGAGTGATGACTTCTGGGAGAACTTCTTGAAGGATGACACTTCAGTGGGACGTAGAAAGATGAGTAGAGTCTGGTGCCCAAAACAAGCCCCTTCTGAGTCTGAGCAAAATCACAGCCCAGATTTAAGTTAATAGCTCTTTTACCTTTTCCAAGTTCTGAGCAGGGAACCTTTTTACATGTCCGTCCTGGAGATTTGGAGGCAGAAGTCCAAAATTCAGCCCTGTCTACAAATTTGGGGATTACCAGGCGTTGACTAGTGTGGCTCACTGGATTGGGCGCTGTCCTGAGAACTGAAAGGGTTGCTGGTTCCCTTCCTGATCAGGGCACGTGCCAGGGTTGCTGGCCAGGTTCCCATTTGGGGGTTGGGAGCATGTAAAAAGCAACTGATTGATGTTTCTCTCACACATCAATGCTTCTCTCCCTCTCTTTCTCCCTCCCTTCCCCCTTTCCAAAAATAAATAAAGTCTTAATAAATTTGGCATTACCAGTCATGTAATAAAATAAACCTTTACAAAGCAATCAGCCTTATATTAAATAATTTCCTTAATCATGGTTATCTTGCATGGTCATCGGGCACATGTGGCAAATAGTTTTTACAAATGCCAGTGATTAATTAGTCTTGCTTTTACTTGGCTAAACTGCATTTTAAGAGTATTTTCTCCCTTGCATTGTCTTTTGGGTTGCTTCTGCACTCTAACCAGTGAGTGATTGTGCTCAAGGGCCTTAGCATGTAATCCCACTTTGAAGTGAGTGGTGCTGCCCTCAGCCCCAAAGAGTGGTGAGACCTGGGGCAAGCCACACAGGGTCTGTTCTGTTGTGAGCTCTGTTCCCTGCCACAGTTTGGAGCAAGGTCAACATTGCAGGCAGCCCGTGTGGTGAAGAATCTTCAAACCTCTTGATGGTTTGATTGAAGTGTACAAACCTCTTTGTCTCGGTGACTGTGTGCGGGTTCTGAGGCAGTGTTTCTCAAACTTTAACAGGCACACAAGTCACTGGCGACCTTGTTAAAATGCAGACTCTGATCTGGTAGCTCTGGGGTGAGGCCTGAGATTCTGCACTTCTAACAAACTTTCAAGTGACAGTAATGCTGCCCCTCCATACGCCACACTTTGACTAGTCATGTTATAGGACTCTTGTGTGCCATAATCTCAGGGTATATTTTGGTACCAAATGACCAGCCCCTCCTCCAACCATCACTTTGAGTCATTGATCAGCTATGTCATTGAAGGATAACGGGAAGCATAATTCATTCATTCATTCATTCCTTTGTTCATTCATTAAGTTAATACACATCCAGAACAGGACGTGGAGGCCCCCAAGTTGTCATGCAAGAAACAAGTCTGAATGTTCATTGCATAAAACTGTTATGTATCAAAAGTCCTTGCATTGGATTTTCTAAATTTCTCTTACCTTTTCTCCATAGCTCCAAGTTTTCCTAACCGAGTTTCATGATCTGCCTCCAACCTGAGAATCTCTGGAGCAGAACACTCTGCCTCCAGAACCCTTTGCTGGGTGATTGGGATGTCAGGGAACTGGGGTTAGCAGGGACTCAGGGCTCTGAGACTGGGAGCAGCATGCCTGGGGCGTTATCTCCACCCTGCAGGAGTGAAGGGTGAAACATCCCAGGTGCAAAGGAGGGAAGAGAGGACTGACAGAATTTCCATAGGTTTGAAAAATTGAAGGAATCATCCAGAAAAAGAAATTGTTGGAGAAAAGAAGATGGGAGAATTTGTCTGACACGCCTTTATCCTGCAGTTTTTGTGCTAGAATACCAAAATGACTTTAGAGACCCAGGAACAAGGGCAATACATTCCCTCAGAAAGAGGTGTTTCCTTTCAATTGATAGGGATAATGTAGGCAGTTTCATGTCTGTGAGGGTGTAAGTAATATGGCACATGGCCATTAAAAAAAACATGGAAACGTACATTAGAGGAGAGAAGAAAATAATCACTTATGACAATACTTTGGTGTATTTCCTTGCAAGTTCTTTTACTGAATACTCTGCCTGGGTTGTTTCTCTCTTTCAGCAGTTACTTGACTAGGACCTTGGAAAATTAGGAGAGGCCTTGTGTCATTAGGCTGCATGGATGCACCATTTGAAAGCCTGGCTTTTAGTGTAGCGGTGAAGCACAGCACTTTCCGTCTCATAGCACAGTCTTTGTTAGCATAGTGTTCATAGCTACATCATTTATGTAAATATTCGGTCAATATTCTGTCAATATTCTGCTGTTACCGAACACTTAGGTTGTGGCCATTTCCCACAAATATCTTTGTGTGTGACGTTGTTCACTATTTGGGCTGCACACTCAGGACAGTGTCCTAGAAGCAGAGTTACTGGGTCAGAAGCCGTACATGTGTCTCGAAGTTCTTGGCCACTTTTGCCAAGGCGCCACCCCTAACAGTGGATCCTTCGGCCTCCCACAGGCTGTTCTTGTTTTGCTGCGTTTTTGACAGTTTGGGTGTTTTCGTTCATTTTAAAAATAATTTTATCTACTTTTATGTTGTTTTAATTTGTAGCTCTTTATTTACTAGAAATTTGATTTTTTTTACATAAATTCTTCTTTTGTATTTTGTCTGTTTATATCCCTTGTATGTTTATTATTTATTTGGATTTTATGTTTTTTAATTAATTTATGTGAGCTTTTCATAAAATAAAGATATTCAAGTTTTCCTGCCATACTTGAAATTGTTTCCCTGAATCTTCTCCTGGTGTTTTATACAGAGACTTATAGCTAAGGATACATTCAATACATGTTTTATCTGTGGTGTTGTAGTTTTCAAAGTAGTTTGATATTGAATTTTTAATGTCTCTTTAACCCATGATAATACATTTTTAAGTTCCAAGTAATTGTTATTTTTGTTTAAACCATTGGTTTCAACTAACTTTTATTTTATTTCATAATAGAGAACATGACTTTGTAGTTTCTGAAGCTTCTTGTACATAAGCATGTAGTGAATTTTTATAAATCTATGAACACTTGTGAATAAGATATAGTCTGTTTTTAAGATATAAAATTGGATATTTATAAATCTACCCAGTCATTTCAATTATATGGCAATCCTTCCCCAACCATGATTTTCTTCTATGCAAAATTATAGTATATATGCACTTACTTTTGTGTACTTTTACTGATACCTGTGATAATTTCAGTTCTAGGAAAAAATTGAGATGCGAATCATTTTTATAGTAGTTTATTAGAAAAGGAGTGGTAATGGAGAGTTGGGAATATAAAAGGAATGTAAAGTAGATGCAGAAAGGAGTCTTAGGAAATAAGGTTTGGGGAAAGATGAGAGAAAATAAGATAAAATTCTCAGATAGCATGTTAGGCAGCTGGGCCTTGAATAGTTACATGCCTTTAAAAGTATGAAATGGGCCCTGGCTGGTGTGGCTCAGTGGATTGAGTACCGACCTGCAAACCAACAGGTCACTGGTTCGATTCCCAGTCAGGGCACATGCCTGGGTTGCAGGCCAGGTCCCCAGTAGGGGGTATGCAAGAGGCAAACACACATTGATGTTTCTCTCCCTCTCTTTCTCACTCCCTCCCCCTCTCTAAAAATAAATAAATAAAATATTAAAAAAAAAATAAAAGTACGAAATGGGTGTGTGTGAAAGTTACCAGTTCTTTCCCTCCCAAGTAACCATGGCAGACTCCAGGAGGCCAGAGTCAGGAGGTAGGTCTGTTGGCAGGATTTGGGAGGTGGGGGTCAGAATTTCTGAACCATGAAATCGGAACAGTATTGCTCAGCGGATACAGAATCAGACACATGCACAAAAAGACAACTGAACTGATGTGTCACCAGCAAAATAATTTTTTAGACATTGCACTGAAAAGGTAAGGTAGGGAGGACCTGAAAAGTTTCCAGGGAACAAGGGTCGGTAAATATAAGTTAATAGTGTGGTACTCATATTTTCTAATTTAAGCTGTATAAAATGTCGATACCACATTTTGATTAATGCCCTTTTATTACTTTATTTTGCTAATCTTGGAAATAATAATTAAGATTATGATTTTTCATATATGAAATATATTGTTCATATTTTCATATATTTTCTTTCTCTTTTTAAATTTAAAAAAATTGATTTTAGAGATATAGAGGAAGTGGGGGGGGAGAGAGAGAGTGATTCATTGTTCCACTTATTTATGCATTAATTGGTTACTTCTTGTGTGTGCCCTGGCTGGGGACAGAACCTGCAATATTGGCATATTGGGATGATGCTCTAACCAACTGAGCGACCTGGCCAGTCCTTTGTTTTCTTCTTCTTTTGGTTGGTATGGTAACTGGTATGTTGCAAAGATTATAGCTCCTAATCCCTAGATGTCTGACTGTTACCCTTATATGGAAAAATAAAAGGGTTTGGGATTTGATTAAATTAAGGATCTTGAACTGGGAGATTATCCTGGGTTATGCAGGTGGGCCCTAAATGCAGTCACAAATGTCCCTGTAGTTGGGAGGAAGAGAGAGACTTCTTTAAAACTGAGTTTGTCGGGGTGACATTGGTAACAAAACCACACAGGCTTCAGGTGTACAACTCAACAAAACATCATCAGCACACTGCCAAAAGTAAAGTCTCTTACCACCCCCATTTATCCCTCCTTTGCCTGTAAATATGAGGGTTTATTCCCGGACTCTCAGTTCTCTTCCGTAATCCACAGGTCTATCTTTGTGTCAGTCCTACACTGTCTTGATTACTATAACTTTGTAGTGCTTTGAAATCAAGAAATGCGAGTCTTCCAATTATGTTTTCTTTTTTCAAGATTGTTTTGACTGCTATGGATCCCTTGAATTTCCATACGAATTTTAGGATCAGCTTGTCAATTTCTACCGAAAGATGTATCCTCTGTAAAATATTGGCTTTAAAATCCAATTTTATTCTCTGTTTTCATTGAGGAATTTAGTTCAAATTTATTTTACTGGCCGTTCTTGTTTTATTCTCCTTAGTGTTTAATGTTTTCTCGTATAATGCTCTTTGCTGTATAGACTTGGACTTTTGTTTCTTTTTATATATATATTTATTTTTATATAAATGTCTGTGAATAACAGACATTTTATTCTTATTCTTATCTATAGATATCTTAAATGTTAAAGGAAAAACAGTCCTGAACTTAAGTTTATCTTAATATTGAAATAATGAACAATAGTAGCTTTTGACTCTGTTGTGAAAGATAAGAATTCAAGAGCTTCTGTTTCCTGTGTTTTCCTTTCTTATTTTATTTAAACTGATGTTATAAATTGCAATATTGAAAATTCTTTTTTAAATATATTTTATTGATTATGCTATTACAGTTGTCCCATTCTTTTCTCCCCTTTGTTCCCCTCCACCCTGCACACCCCTGCCACCAGTATTCCTCCCCTCTTAGTTCATGTCCATGGGTCATACGTGTAAATTCTTTGGCCTCTATGTTTCCTACACTATTCTTAACTTCCACCTGTCTATTTTGTACCTACCATTTGTTTCTTATTCCCGGGACCTTTTCCCCCCATTCTTCCCTCTGCTCCTCCCTGCTGATAACCCTCCACGTGATCTCCGTTTCTGTGATTCTGTTTCTGTTCCAGTCATTTGCTTAGTGTGTTTTTGTTTTGGGGATCAGTTGTATTAGTTGTGAGTTTGTTGTTATTTTAATGATCATATTTTTGATCATGTTCCTTTTCTTAAATAAGTACTTTTAACACTTCATATAGTAAGGGCTTGGTGATGATGAACTCCTTGAACTTGGCCTTATCTGAGAAGCACTTTATCTATTCTTCCATTCTACATAAGAGCTTTGTTGGATAGAATAATCTTGGATGTAGGTCCTTGCTTTCTGTGACTTTGAATACTTCTTTCCGGGCCCTTCTTGCCTGTAAGGGAAAGTAGCCTTTCCATATAAGGCAATTTTTCTTTTGAGAAATCAGCTGATAGTATTATGGGAACTCTTTTGTAGGTAACTGTCTCCTTTTCTCTTGATGCTTTTAAGATTCTCTCTTTATCTTTAATCTTGGGTAATGTAATTATGATGTGCCTTGGTGTGTTCCTCCTTGGGTCCAACTTCTTTGGGACTCTCTGAGCTTCCTGGACTTCCTGGAAGTCTATTTCCTTTGCCAGATTGAGGAAGTTCTCCTTTATTATTCGTTCAAGTAAGTTTTCCACTTGTTGCTTTTCCTCTTCCCCTTCTGGTACTCCTATAATTCAGATGTTGGAACATTTAAAGATGTCCTGGAGGTTCCTTACCCTCTCCTCATTTTTTGAATTCTTGTTTCTTCATTCTTTTCTGATTGGATGTTTCTTTCTTCCTTCTGGTCCACGACGTTGATTTGAGTCCCAGTTTCCTTCCCATCACTATTGATTCCCTGTGCATTTTCTTTCATTTCACTTAGTGTAGCCTTCATTTTTTCCTCTATTTTGTGACCATACTCAACCAATTCTGTGAACATCCTGATTCCCAGTGTTTTGAAATCTGCATCTGATAGGTTGGCTATTTCTTCATCACTTAGTTCTATTTTTGGAGCTTTGATCTGTTCTTTCATGTGGGCCATATTTCTTTTTTTTTTTTGTCTCAGCATGCCTGTTATGTTCTAAGGGGCAGAGCCTTAGGTGTTCACCAGGGAAGAGCAACCCACATCACTGTGCTGTGCTGTGGTATGTGGGATAGGGGTCCAAGATGGAACAATGCCGCTTGCTCAGCTCTTGGCCGGCTTCCAGTCACTTCCCCCATTACCCACAAGCAAATTGGGCCCTTCTGGTGCTAATTCCCAAGTGGGTGGGCTTGTGTATGTTCTGGGACCCTGTGGGTCTCTCCAACAAATTCTCCTGTGAGTCTGGAAGTTTCTCCCACTGCTGAAAACCCCACCACTTTTACAGCCAGGTGTTTTGAAGCTTTATTTCCCTGTGCTGGAACCCTGGGTTGTGCAGTCTGTCTCTCTCCCCAGTTGTTCCTCTCAATTTATCTGCACCCAAATGTGGAACCACCTTGTCCACCAGCCACCCTCTTGCTCTCCTCAGTCTGCCAGCCACTGCCTCACTTGCCTGGTCCTTCAGCTGCAGCCTTGCCTTGTATCCTCTCCATCCAGGCTGCCCATCTGCACCCCTCCTACCAGTTTAGATGAATGTTTCTTCTTCAACTCCTTGGTTGCCAGACTTCCATACAATTTGATTTTCTGGCAGTACTGGTTATTCTTTGTTTTTAAATTTGTTGTTGTCCGTCTTTTGGTTGCGTGAGAAGGCAAAGTGTATCTACCTGTCTCCATCTTGGCCAGAAGTCTGAAAATTCTATTAGTCGCTTATTTCACAGGGCCTTAACTTTTTATTTAGATATTAATAATCAAATTCACCACTCCATGCATTTCATTGATTTCAAAATAGTTCTTTTTTCACTATGCCTTTCCCCATCCTTGAGGTCTTACTTTTGGTTTCTTTCATAATGATCTTATAGGAATAGCAAAATAACTTTTAGAAAGGGTATCAGTGTGGTAAGAGAGTGACAACTTGTCTAAATACATAAATTTTATCTCCCTTAAGTAATTGGAGATAGTCCTCTATTGTCCTGAGAAATTTGATTCACTGAGGACAGCTTTTTTAAAAATATATTTTATTTATTTATTTTTAGAGAGAGGAGATGGGAAGGAGAAAGAGTGGGAGAGAAACATCAATGTGTGGTTGCTTGTCATGTGTCCCCTACTGGGGACCTGGCCTGTAAGCCAGGCATGTGCCCTGATTGGGAATCGAACCTGTGCCCCTTTGCTTCACAGGCCCACGCTCAATCCACTGAGCTATACCGGCCAGGGCAAGGACAGCTTTTTTTAACCTGAATATCTTCCTTCTTTCCTTCCTTTCCTTTCCCTGCCCTTCCCTTCCATTCCCTTCCCTTCCCTCCCATCCCCTCCCATCCCCTTCTTTTCCATTCCCTTCCCCTTCCTTCCTCCCTCCCTCCCTTTCTTCTTACCCTTATTTATTTTTCTTTGTATCCTGAGAATATTTTCCTAAGATTGTACTCTACTTTACTAATTCAATTTTCTTTAATTATCTCCAGTATAAACTTTCATTCAATTACAATGTTTTTAGTTTCCATGAAATCTTTTATTTTAGTTTGTTCTGTTCTCACAGCAACATCCTCTTGTATCTAACTAAAAAGTAAACAAAGAAAGATTTCCCATTCTTTCCTGCATCATATCTCTTTAGGAAGAAAGCCTTTCCTCTTTTATTCTTTCTACTTTGTTGCAAAATTTATCTAATCTTTGGCCTTATCCTTGAAAGAAAAGAGATTATTTTTGTATGTGTGTATAAATGAATGTGTGTCTTTTCACCGAATTCTAAAAGGATCTAAGGAAGCTCTAGGGAGAGTCATTGCCACCCAATGTTAGAGGGTTGGAATGCAGGATCTGCCCTTGGCTCTCTCAGATTCTGTTTGCATCCTAGAAGAATATAATCACCAAATGCTTGATTCACCTTCTATTGAAAGACAACCTTCTAGCCAGAAAAGCTCATTCACATGCGAGAAAGACAAAAGTCCTATCATTATATAGTGATGTTTCAGAGGATAGAGGGGCTAGTCAGAATTCTGTCAATATTGTTTTCCAGAGACAGAAATATGTTCAGGAAGGACCCTTCTCTGGTCCCATTTTCTTGCTTTTGCCCCTTCCTCACTGAGAGCAAGCCTCTGTTGAACTGGGGAGTGAGCTCCTATTTCCTTTAGTGCCTTGCCCAAGTAATGCCTTTTGTTGGAGACCACTTGTAAAGTTTCTTTATACTAATGGTGGACACATGGCTGCCAGTTTAGAGGCAGCAACAAATACCCAAACAAATAAAACAAAGAAAGACTAAACAGCAAACCCAAGATTTCCCAAAGACTTCCCATTCCACTGTGCTGTTTTTTCCCATAGTGAACTTTTGTTGTTCCCAAGTTAATGGGTGTTGGAAGGGCCAACTAAGTCCTCTATTTACTTGGCCCTGGCCATGCTGTTCTGTCTCAGAAGAGGTGATACTGGCCATTAGTGCCATTTCTTAATTATAATGGTGGGAAAACCCATTTCTTTTAGGATATAGATGTAGATTTTCACAAGAATGTGGGAGAGTGTGGCAAAGTGTTTTCGTTTATGCTATCATTATACATAAGATTTGGTCATAAGATTGGGCTTTGTGTGACTGGCGTTAGTTTAGAGAATGAACCAAGACGTTGGTGAGCAATAGGGAGAGACAAGTACTGAGCTCCTGCAATAGTCCAGTAGGTGAGAGATGATGGGGACCTGCACCTTAGGCATTAAATAGTGGTTGGGTGGAAGGGGCTGGATTTAGACACTATTTCCAAGGTAGAGTCTGAGTTAGAGGGCTAGGTGGTTTGTTGGGAGGGAAAGAGAGGAAGATGTCAAGATGTCTTCAAGTTTAGATTTGGATGGTTTGGTCAATAAATGTTTGTATGTAAGGCTGGGAATGGTGGAGGGGAGTAGATTTGAACAGGGAGGAGGGAAATTAGTTCATCCTAGCATGTGCTAGATATGAATGGTTATACATTAAGGGAGAGATCTTATGGTGGTTGCTAGAAATTTGGGTCCAGAGCTTGGAGAGGTCTGGCAGAAGTTGAGAGATAATGGAAGTTGGGGTTGGAGCATGGAGTTAGTGGTTAAAGTGTGGGTATAAGTAAGTCACCTGGAAAGTGCAGAGAATGAAAACAACGAGGATAGAGAATGGGACCTAAGGAAACACCAATATTAATAAAGGGCCAGGAAGAGAAAGAATTTAAGAAAAGAGATTCAGAAGGAATGCTTTAAAAGGTAGTTTCTCAAGAAAGCCAAGGAGAGAGTCTGAATCTTGTAGTCAAGGGAGAGGTTGTTTTGGGAACCATACCAAGAAGTGCCAGAGTTGCAGACTAGGCAAGAAAGAAAATGAGAATAGGTATTCATTTTCTCCTCTTCTAGCATCCCCCCTCCTGCTGTCTGTGCCTGCCCCACAGTGTAATTAATGTGTTTGGGAATTGGAATGTATTTTATAATGTTTCCTACCCAAAGTCTGTACTCTCCTCCGCAAATGAAAAAACCTCTAATGGTACCTTTGACAGAGGAAGAAATATAGTGATTGGGTTTGAAAATTTGGTGCTTATAAGTGTCCTTGGTGAAAACAGACTTAGTTAAATATTTAGACATATTAAGAGGTTTAAGAGCAGAAGTTAAGAAAGCAGGACTAGTGAGTTGGTGGAGGGCAGGAGAGAGCCGACTTGTGGGATCAGTTGGATCAAGGAGAGAATGTTAAAGCTAGAGTGAACTTGCATTTCTTTGATGGAGAAGAGCCAACAGAATGGAGATGGACTCTTTCATTCAACAAATATTTGTTGAGCAAAGAATATGTCAAGCACTTTTTGAGCCACTGAGGATACAGCAGGAGATAAAACAAAATCCTTAACCTCATGGGGCTTATGTTCTGGGTGGAGGGGTGAGGGGATACATACAATAAGCCAAAAAACAAAAAAGTAAAATGTGTGGTATATTATGTGATGATAAGGACTAAGGAGAAAATTAAAGCAGGGAAGGGGGAATAAGAAATGTTGGGTGATTACAATTTTAGATAGGATGGTAAGATAGAAGGTGCTTTTGCAGAAAGACTTTAAACAGGGGAAGAAGTGACTATCTCCAGGAAGAACTTTCCAGGCAAACATTCTCTCCTAAAGAGAAATTAGGTGTTTAAGGAACAGCAAAGAAGTCAGTGTGGCTGGGTGGGAGAGAACAAGGAAGTAAAAGCTGAGAGGTGGGTTTGGCCTCAACAGACCTTCCAGTGCCTTGCAGGCCATTGTTTCACCTTTGCTTTTACTTATGAAACAGGAAATCACTCTGGGTTTTGAGCAGAGGAGTGACTTGATCCAATTCACATTTTGATAGGATTAAAATGTGATTGGATTTGATAGAACTGGCTGCTATATAGAGAATAAACAGAAAGGAAGCAAGGGCAGAACGGGAGAGACTAGTTGGGAGAGAACTTCTGTGATAAAGGTGAGAGGTGATTGTATCCAGTTCTGGGTGGTAGCAGTAGAAGTGGTGAGAAGTGATTGGATTTTGGATCTATTCTGATGACAGAGCTAACAGTATTTTCTGATGAAATTCGGCTGGGAAACAAAGGGGAAAGGAAGCTGACCCTAGAGTTTTTGGTCTCACAAGAAACTAAAAGGGTGAAGTTGCCTTGAGCTGAGATGGAAAAGGCTGTAGGAGGAACAGGTTTGTGTGGGAAGATCAGGATCTTGATTCAGATGTTTTAAATTTGATAAGAAATGCCTATTTGACATGGAGATTTTGAATTCAGCAGATGAATATGAATATACAAGTCTGGAGTTCAGGGGAGAAGACTGGACTGGAGATACAAATTTTGGTCATCGGGTGGTGTTTAGGCTCAGTGAGATTGGATTTCAATGTAATAAGACTGGATGAGAGCACCAAAGGAATGAGTACAGAGATAGAAAAGAAGTTTCAAGGACTGAGCCTTGGGATGCTCACACTCTAGATAAAGGCTGGGGAAAAGAGGAGACACCATCCCAAAAGATTGAGAAAGAGAGAGAGAGAGAGAGTGTGTGTGTGTGTGTGTGTGTGTGTGTGTGTGTGTGTGTGTTGGAGTGAGGGGCAGGGAATAAACTAGGAGAGTATGGTTCTGGGAGCCAACTAAAGAGTATTTCGCGAAGAGGAAGTGGTCATCTGAATCTATTGCTCAGATCATGGGTCAAATCAGGTGAAGCTGACTATTGAATTTAGCACAGTGGAGGTCCATGGTGGTGCTGACAGGAGCAGTTTTGGTGCAGTGCTGGGAGCAAAATTCTCAATGGAGTTAATCCTATTGTTTTTGTTTCCCTCCATTTCCCACCTCCCTGTCCCCTCCCCAAATTAAGGAGAAATAAGTGACATCTGAAGAACATGACTGAGTGCGAGGTTCCTCAAAGGAAATTCAGAGTCATGGTACCAGAAAAAGGGGAAATGGGCTCTTGGGCAGACAATACAGCATATGTTCGCTTCAGCTAGAAATAGCCTGTTTCTGTCCTGTGTATCCTCTTTAAGGCCTCTACCATCAGCTATCTGTAAACTGTTTTAGGAATGGAAACTTTTATAGGAAGGTATGTAACCGGCTGCTGGAAGACCATCCAGATTGCAAACATTTTCTGTGAAAGAAAAGCCAGGGTCCCTAGGGCCAGAAAGTGTGGTTTTTACAAAAGTGTCTTTCCAGTGAGTCACTGGATTCACTCCAGGATTCAGATTGTGAAGACAGCTGCAAACTCCAGGCCCCTACCTGCTATTGCATTCCTTGACTTGCCTTATGGTTTCTGAGGGTATATCCATTTGCAAAACCCAATGATTTGGAAGACTTTGCACTTTAAGGGAGAACTTGGGTAGGCTAGGAGTGGGAAATCACAATTTATATGTGGTCTAGGTATCCTTGCATTTGGCATTTCAAAAGGACTCAGTGAATGTTAGCGCTGGAAGAAACATGAGTCTTCTCAGATCTCTTCATTGAAATAAAATTAATTACATGTGCTACCTTAAAATTACATAAATAATACATATATTGTAAAAAATTGGAGTATATAGAAAGCAAATAAGAAGAATAAAAAGTGTCTGTAAGTTCACTATTCACAATTCTTTATTAGGTAACTTAATTCTTTATTATGTAACTTTCCAACCTTTCTCTTATCTTCCTCCCTCTCCTCCTTTTTATTGTTTGTTGTTATTATTTAGATTCTAAAAATTTTGGGTCATGTTATGCATACCAATTGCAATCATCTACTTCACTTTATCATTTGTCATTGACAATCGAATGGCTTTTACCATATAGTTTCTAATGGCTGCGGATAGCGCATCATTTGAACATATACAATACATTTAACCATTTCCTTTTGTGGGACACGTAGGAAATTTCCAAATATTTTACTGTTACAAATAACTGCCTGTGGATTGATCTCTGTGTATGCCTTTGAAGATTTCTTCAGGATAAATCCCTAGGAGTAGAATTCCCAGATTGCTCTCCAAATTACAGTAGTATGTGAGTGACAGAAACACTGAAGTCTTGAGTTGGGAAGGAACGTGCCCAATTTGCCCAGCTGGTTGGTGGCTGCCTTTTAAAGGCCCCTTTTCTTGATACCGCACTTTCGGTTACATTTAAGCCTCTTGTTACTGATGTCCTGTAGGACTCCTTGGACCTTGATGACCTGTAATTATTTTTCCTGCCAACTAAGTGGCTCCCACCCATGCTAGGCTAGTTCTCTAATTCACCTGTGGGTATAATCTAAACAATTATGTGGGCATAACTGAATTCATCTGTGGGGATTAATCTAAACAATAGTGTAAGCTTTTTTGTGTGTGTGAGAGAAAATGGTGTTTCTCAGATACCTTTCCCCATCAGGGTTGTAAATGTTTCCAGCATTATTAGTCAAGCACCATCACCTACTGGATATTCCCTCAGACACTTGAAGCATTTCTGAAGTTTCTCTAACTTCTTTTTAACTTTACTTGTTATACGTTTTCTCTCCCAAATCCTACTTCACAGTGGCACTTCTCTGTAGGAAGGCCATCTTTCAGGGGACTCCAGTGATGGGGTCCCCATCACACCCTGTTGTGATTCACTTTGACTCACCCCAGCCCATCTGACCAGGCCAGCAATGTAGAGAAGGGGAGGAAGACACTTTCCTCTGCCCTTCTAGTTCCTTCCTGCTGGTCTTATAACTAAATCGACATGAGCCACATTAACAGGAGAAAATAACCAAGTTTAATTACATACGAACATATGGGGACCTCACATACGTAAAAGAGTCAGAGAGCCGGCGTACGTGAGACGTGCAGAGACAGAAAGTTAAAATGAGTTTTATGTGGCGCTCTGAGCTAAGGATGAAATAAGGCATGGCAGGGCTTCGGAAGGGGAAAATGTCATTCTCAGGATGATAAGAGCAGATGTTCAGTAATTATATGCTTGCCTTGCCCTATACATAGGTCACGAAAAGCTATCTCTGGTAATAACTCGTTATAGGAAAGGCCCCTAATTTAAATTCTTTAAGGGAGAGGTAAAAGTTTCTTGTGAGTCCTCAGGGTCTCAACTGCCTTTAGCTCAAAATAATTCACATACGGACATGGTGCGTCCTGCGGAGGCCTGTTCTGAACACCGGCAGAAGCACAGCAGGGCCTCGCCATTAGAGCAGGTTGTACTGACAGCTCTCCTGCAACTGAGAAACTTTTCAAAGGCAATGGCAATTTGGCCCATTCTTTACCTATAATACCTTTTCCAATTTTACAAATATATTTCTTTGGCTGAACCATTTGAAATGGACAGTTTTGTGAGTCAAAAACTGTCAAGTATTGGCAGTGCCTGACGATTCATTCTAATACATAAAATGATCCTAGATGTCAAGACTATGCTATAGAAAACATCCCAGTTTATCCTCAAGATAAATTTTGGAAGCCCTGCTATGATTCCTAAGCACCCATTTCGTTATGTACTTCTCACATAGTGAAAGGCAAAGCTTTTTATTTAAAAATGTCCATTATTGCTGAAAAAAAATGGAGGAAATGAATATTCCCAAATTGTTGGTGAGAGTCCAAGGAGTAAAGTTTCCCAGAGGAAAATTTGGTTATAATTGTTTTAAGCCTTAAAAATGTCTGCACTCTGAACCAGCACATCTACTGTGAGAACGTACCCTAACTAAAGCAGCCTGGATGTATGTATAGATGTACCACTGGATATTTATTAGAACACTGTTTGTAACAGTGAACAATTGGAAATAACCTAAAGTAATATATATCCATATACGAAACAACAATCAAATAATGTAAAGGAATTTCCAAGGACAAGAGAAATAAGCATTGTTAAGAGAAAAACAAGGTATAAAGTTGAACGAGACCCATTTTATAAAAACAAATTTTACCATAATAAATGTAGACATCAGCTAGGCATAGGAGGAAGACCTGAAAGATATACAGGGAAATACTAAAAAGATTATTAATGTGTAATCAAAAGAGAGAGCATTTTATTTTTTCTCTTTTATGCTTTAATGTATTTTCCAAATTTTTAACATTGAGCATATAATAATTCTGCAATCATAAAAATTAATTTTATTTAGAAATTTCTAACATGGAAAAATTTTAATGTTAAGTGGAAATTAGTTTACTAGTAAAAAATGAATCATGTTTCAAAGGAATATGTGAAATACAGCAAATTGCCTGTTAGTGTTATTTTACATTTGCAAATAAAACTTGCCTGTTAATTTCCCACAAATCTACAAATATGTCTTCTTGCTTTCTTAGAGCCAATGCTATAACAGAACATTTAAAAATGAGATGTGAATAACCCAGAAAAAAATTCCAAAGAAATAGGCAGTACACCTGAATTTGAAATAACAAAAGCAGGTGAAAATAAGAATGAAACTGGAATGAGAAAATTATCTTGGATTAAAAAAAGAACATATGCTTACAACACTGAAAACTGATAAACTCTTAAGAATATCAACTTAGTAAGATTGGCATCGATTCTCCTTACTCTGCCTTGTGAATGAAGTTTTCCGGCAGTAATGACAGCTCCACTAGGGGACATGGAATTGAATAACAGTCTCAAAGCAGAGCAGACCTTGAACACCATGGCGGAGTTTTTCTTTTTTAAAAAGATCAGTATGATCGTTTACCAATGTGATACGTGCATGTACAGGGTGGGGCAAAAGTAGGTTTGCAGTTGTGAGTATGTGAAACACTTTATGGTATTATTGTTTATTAATTATTGTATTTTCCATACAAACAACTGCAAACCTACTTTTGGCCCACCCTGTAATTAAAAGTCGAGTTTCATAAGTCATAATAAAGAACTGCGTTTGCCTATCCCATTACATTTTGCCTTACATCTATGCTTAAGTCTTGTTCTCCAGAGTAGCCACTTTTAATCTTTTTAGGATTTCTTCTGGCATTTGTGCTTACGCTGCTAATTTAGATGTTACTTGTTCCTTTCATATTGTCGCAGCTGAGGACTTTTTAACATTCCCCCAGGGGCTGCCCTCTCCACACCATCCCTATACAGCGATATCACAATTTTTAGTTAAATCGATACCCAGTGTTTGTTTACCTTAGCGTGTCTAGGTAAGTATTGTTTGTGCCTTAGACCTCTTTCCCTGTATGACTTTTTCTTTTTACAGGCATTATTAATAAGGCCTCATTTCTTCCTCTGCTTAGTTTTCCATGTCTCTGTTCGTAATTCTGTTTTGTAAATCATTCAGTACAATCTCTTACATAGTCGGTAATCTTTTCTTTTTCATCCCTCTTCTTTTCTCATCTATCTGTTCTTTTTTAAAACGCCTCTCTAAATTTGTTGTCCTGTCCTGGCTGCTTTCCTGGTCTGCTGCACAGTCGTCTTCCTGGGCTTCCCTTGATCTTTCTTCTGTGCTGATTCTCAGTTTACATAATATCTCTTCCTCTTTCTAGGTTCACTACCTCATTTGGGTGGAACATATCCTCCAGTCACTTCCTGAGAACAGGTGCACTAGAGTATAAGTGAAGAGGCCTTTGTGTCTTTCAGAATTTTAAAGTCCAACACTATTCTTAGTCCCAATTATTTTTTTTGTCACTTGTTTCTCCCACCATACTATTTCCGGAAAACATTTAGGACTTTTTTCTTTACCTGTTGCTTACTAAAAATTTATGATGTACTTTGGTTCGTGTTTATTTTCATCTGTTGTGTTGAGTGTTCTGTTCCTTGCATCTGGCGACAGATCTTTCAGTTTGGGGAAGTTTTCTCATGTGGTTTCTTTGATAATTCCCTTTTCCCAGTTTTCTCTGTCCTCTCTTTCTAGAAGGACTGTTAGTCAAATGTTGTCCCTCTTATATTAAAATTTTAATTTATCTTGTTTTCTCTCCATACTCCCTGACAGTTGGCTCTCTACCTTCTAGGATATTTCTTCAGCTTTACCTTTCAACTCATATGTTATAATTTATTTCAGATATTATAGTTTACATTTCTAAACACTGGTTTTTATTTTCTGATGTTTTCTTTAAACAAAATTGTAGACTCTCTTGGTCTCAGATGCAATATAATCTCATCTTTCTGAGAACAGTAATTGAAGTTTTCTTTACTGTTTCCTATGCTTCAGTGTTGTTTTCATTTCTGTCTTTCATGTTAAAGACTTTTTCGCATTCTCTGATCTTCACACAGTTCTGACAGGTTAATATTATTATTTTCCTCACTTTATAATTAATGGATTTTAGAGAGTATATCATTGTTTTATTTTATTTTTTACCACAAAAGCCTGAAAAAGTTATCATGGACCAGCCAAATCCATAGTCCAGCTTCTTGACCAAGTTGGATTCTCTCCATCAGTCTCTTCTTACCCTCCTATACTTGACCTCCCCTAACCCCCAGAGACGGTTGTCTTACTATCTTAAACAGCTCTGTTAAAAAGATCTGATCTTTCTAACGTTCAATTGAATTATTTCTGCTCCCCTGCATCTTCCCTCTGCCATTATAGCACTACTAGTTCTGCCCTCTGGGCCATAGAGATGGACCAGATCTAAGTCCCCATGAGATAATTCCTCAGATGTTTGAAAGGACGTTGCCACGACTCTTCCATGTCTGCTTTCCCCTAGCCTGAAGAGGCCTAGGCTCTCCTCCTGTATTTCACTCTTTTGTCAAGCCCTACTTATTTAATATTTTGGATACTTAGAATGAGCTCCGCACTGGTACAGTCTCACTAAGTGTGGTGTCTATAACTCAATACAGAGACCAGACATGCTTTGGAGACAGCCCTGAAGG
This sequence comes from Carollia perspicillata, assembly GCA_004027735.1. Classification (NCBI taxonomy): domain Eukaryota; kingdom Metazoa; phylum Chordata; class Mammalia; order Chiroptera; family Phyllostomidae; genus Carollia; species Carollia perspicillata. Next base: position 80,018 of record PVKM010000196.1, read on the forward strand.
GGATCCTGTCATTTATTAATGTGTCTTGTGATTAGTTCACTCTTAACCTGGGGAATTTCCTGTGCTCTAACATCTTTCCTGATTGGTGGTAGTTTTGATAAGTTTCTGACAAATTTTAATTTCTAGGGCTGTGGGCTGCTTACTTCTGTTCACTTCCTTTTTAATTAGGGTTATGAGTATGTTGTCTTCGTTGTTTACTGCTTTGTCTAATGTCCTTTCAGGACCACTTGCAGTTGACCTTAGTAACCCCAAATGGAGGTATTAAGGTAACATTGAAAAACAAAAAGATCTTGTTAATGAAATGTGCATACATAAAAACATATATGCATATTTGAAAAGGGAAATACAATGTAAACAAGGGTTTTATGGCACCATATTGAGTATTTTGTACACATTACCTCATTTGAGCTACGAACTACTGTTCCTCCCGTTTTGGAGGTGAGGAAGTAAGGCTAAGGCCATATAACTAGGAGGCCAAAGCTGAGAAGATCTAGAAATGCCAGAGTCAAGACTTATTGAAGGGAAGCTCACACATTACATTTTGTGCTAATTAGGCTGATACTGTTGAATGTAATTGTCTTACACAGTTGACTCTTGAATAACACTGGGGTTAGAGGCACTGACCCCCTTGCCCTCCCACAAAGTCAAAAATCCCTCACAAGTTAGCTTGTCCCTTGATATCTGTGAGGGATTGGTTCCAGGACCGTGCCACTCCCTCCCCACCATGGCTAAGAGAATCTGAGCCGATCGGGTCCCTCATATGAAACGGCACAAAAGAGTGCGGACATGTAATCTACTGAGGTATGCTGCATCTTTCTCTTTTTTCTAACGGAGCACACCAGACACAAAAACGTTCACTCGCTCGGCGAAGGTGATGACATTGACATTTTGAATGCTAATTTCTATGGTTCTTTAAGAGCAAGGATTAGGTCTTATTCATATTTACATATACAGTACCAGGCACATTCCAAGCAATCTGTGATTCAAATCAGTGCAGGCATGAATATATGAATGAGTACTGAATGAATGAATGAATGAATGAATGAAATTGTAAGACAGCAATGACTACTAAAATGTTTAACTCTATTAAAGTTATTAGACCTATTTACCCCTACACTAAATCCTCAATAGATTGCTTTCTTTTATGAGCTCATATATCTGCTCTTTGTAATTTTTTCCCTTCCTCACTGTCAATGTTCTAAATGGAACATCTGTAGACATGAATTGTGCCTGAAGCTCTTTGCAGATGAGAGAGGGTAAAAGGAAGTTACCCTGGGTAGATCATCATGGCCAAAGGAGAGTAATAAACTCATATTTGATCCAGGCCATGGCTGTATTCAAGGGCTTTGATCTGGGGCGTGGGTTCCAGCTGCAGGGGCATCTGGGGAATATATTCTTGCTCTCTGGCCAAGTCATTGGACAGGGAGGTTTGTCCTATGAGCACAGGGAAGACACTGGAAACACACTGGGAACAGACGAGATCCTACAGGAAAGGAGTGGACTGAAACCAGCAGAGGGAGTCAGCCCCCTACCAATTTGGTCGACATGTGCAGCCAGGCTCCAGTGCTAGGGTGGAAATGAAATGAGAACCAGGACCTGCGGGGCTAGGCAGACTGTCGTACACTCTGGGACAGATTTAGCTAAGGAGGTTTGCCCAGATGCTCCCAAAGAGTGGGTTAAATTCCTTCCAGGATACTTGTTCCCAGGCATGGGAGCAATCATGGGTTTTCTGATGCTCTCCCACTAGGGTGAAGATATTTCTAATACACCTGAGATATTAGGTCAAGTTGATACTCAGGAGACAAATCTATTATGTCTTCACCAGGGCAGGACAAAGCTGGACAAGGAGCAAAAATAGAACAAGCTGCTGAAGGAAATTCTGTGAATAGAAGCTTCCTTCTTTTCTTTAGACCTTCCACCCGCCAGTTTGTTGGTGTCTATCAAAACACACTGCTCTGAACTGAAGACAGTACTGCAGAGACAGTGCTGTAAAGGCACTGGTTCGCAGGGATCCGTGAAGCACGTATGCTGTGCCAGGCCCTGCGCTAAGCACTAGGCTTTTACTACTCCATTTACCTCTAAAACAAGCCTGTCGACCAATCAACATGTAGAGCATTTTCATCACTCCAAAAAGCTCCCTCATGATTCAGTATGTATTTGTTTATTTACTTTTTAGTTGATTTTTTGAATGAAAAACTGAAAATCACTTTATGGGTGGGACCTTTTCTTTCTGCATTACACTGGAAGTGAGATTCTGACAAACTAGGTGGGGTGAGTATGTCCAGATGGGGAAATATTCAGAGAACATGTCAAATGAGGAACATGTGTCAAAGCAGATGGTGACATGAATGTGACTTGTACCAATACGACAGTTGGAAGAAAAAATTAGTTAAAGTATTTTAAAGACTATCGAATATTGTAGGAACGGGCCATTTGGAAAGTCCAGTCATGATGAGCAGGAAGGATGTGAAGGAGGAAGAGAGAGAATGTTTTCTGTTCCCTTAGTGACTCTGTCTTGCATTAGTTTGTCTCAGTTCTTCCTGTTTTGTTTTGTTTTGTTTTGTTTTTTGCCAGTCTTGCCATTATTTTATCTATTTCTGAACTGATTCTCTAAAAAGCCCCAAGACTGCTTTTTAAACTCCCAGTCCTCTGTGTCACAAATCCTGTTAGTTTCAGGATTCTGGGATGATAGAGGGGATGCTGAGGTGTCTAGGATAGAAAGACCTGGGGCGGAAGTGGCAGCCTTGGTTGAATTATGTACCAGGCCACAAACAGGTTGGGCAAGTTCCCTTGCTCTCTAGTCTCATTTTCACTTACCTGCAAAATGGGATTATGTATGTGTGTGCATATGTGTACATGTAGCCTCTGTTGTCCTAAGGAGTTTCTCTGAGTCTCTAAAAGGAAAGTGGACATAAACATGTTTGCAAACTATTGTCAAGACTGTAAAATGTAAAGTTTTATGAGCAGCACTATTACTATTGTAACACGGCTGTTTGCTAGCCTCCATTTGATTTGGAAGCTCCTTAATTCACAGCGATTTGTGTGGTGGAGTCATTACAGTGCTGGGGCCTTAAGTGCAGACTTTACCTGGATTTCTGAAAGGTCATCCACCCCACAGTCACATGAGAATAGAAAGTAAATCTTGTTTGCTAATCGGTTTCAAGTATTGTCAGCTTCAAATGGAGGTCTCTGGGGGTCCTTGGCTGGCATATCAGGGGGCATTTCAAAGGAAAAAGGCTAAATCTTGACTAGACCTCAGAGCAGATGTGTACTCTTCTCTTTGCTACTCCTTTTCTTAAAAAAAAACCAAAAACAGATTCCTCTGTTACGGTGCATGTGCGCCTATGTGTATCAGCTTGTTTTCATTCATTTCCCAAAAGCTTTCCTTTGCTTGTTTTATTTTAAGGATATAATAATCTAACACCCCAATTTTTATATTGTCTTTTATTTTAAAACTTTCACAAAATTCCTAGAAATTTTGCTCAAGTAGTGTTATGCCTTCTCTATTTCACAGGTATGCATGAAAAACCAATATCCATTTATATTCTTACTGGCATTTTGATGGCAGGAAAAAATGTCTGAGCTTATTTTAGAAAAAAGTCACATGGCAGAAAGAATAACAAATATTTGTGGTTGCCTTGGGAATTCAGCTTCTAGATATTACTGATTATGAAAAGGATGAACAAACTTGGAGATAACACATTTTGGTGACTAGTAGAATAACAGGAGGCCCTGCAAAGAAGGGTGGAAAGAGAGAAAAAAATCTATGTAAAAATATAAGTTCCTAGTCAAATGTTTTCTTTTTGTCTGTTTTTGATTACTATATCCTGCCTTCCTAAGGAAATACTATGGTGGGATGCTTTATATAACCAAGTGATTTTTCTTGTTCAGCCTTTTTGTTGTTGTAGCAAGAAAGATCAGGATAGGCCTTTGACCATTTGCCAAATTAGCCATAAGATAGGTGTCAGAGAGAAGAGACACTGAAGTCAGTGTCTCTTCCCTGCTCTCTGTATCCCTGGATCTTTCTTGGAATAGCCCATCCTTAGAATACACAGGCTTCATGGGAGCACTGAAAATGTCTTTGTGGCTTGCTGCTAGCATTTCCAGGAGACTCACCAGCAGCTCTTGGCTCTGGTCAACTTCAAAGATGTGGGGACTCCTATGAGCTCTGATATCTTGTTTAGAGATTGGGGCTAACTGCAGGTCTGGAAAATGATTCTGGCTTTGTTCCCAGTCACCTTAAGACCTTGGTGGACCTGGAACGTGGAAGTTATGGCAGTCAGCACTTCTATGGCTTTCTGAGACGCATGCTGCCTCTGACTTGCTGGTCCCTCAGGAAACATTTGGTGTATACCAGAACACTGTCGGAAAGCACCCCTAGGCCTCATTGCTCCTTGCTCTGGGGCTGGCAGACAATAAAGAAGGAGGGAGGAAGTTACTTGTTGGAGGAGGAAGTAAAGCTGGAGGCTGGGGTTGGCAGTAGGATTTAAGCATCAAGGTCTGTAAGGCTCCAAGGCTCTTGCTACTCCGTTCCATCAGGACAAGATCATAGTGGGGTGTGTTGCAGGGAGTTTGAACCTAAGAGAGTATGTATGTATGAGGCCCAGATAACAATGACTGGATTCAGTTTCCTGAGGTGATAAGGATTGACAGGCCCACATGTAAAAGTAAGGAAGCACAGGTAACAGACTCTACTGCTGCATATCAGCTGGAGTGGGAGGCCTTTCGTGAGGGCATAATGTCAGATCACAGGACTGGACAGCTACAGTGGACATCTGTCCGATCACCCTTCCATTGTAAAAACTCAGCTCCTCTCTGACTCTGTACTCTGTCTGCATCTCCTGATGGAGGGCTGGACAATTCTCCTCTGTTGTCACAGACTATATTCAAGAGGGTCCTTTGACTTCCCCCAAAAGGGGGGTACAGCAGAATGTTCAAGCATTTGGATGAACCAATCTTCCGATCCTACTTCTGCCTCTTACTAGCTGTGCAGCCTCAGTCAGGTAACTTAACTTCTCTGAGTGTCAGTTTTCCCACCCCTACAGTGGGATTTATGTTTAGTACTTGGTTTGCAGCTTGGTAATCAGTATTAAAGGAGATGATGCAAGTCCAGCCCAGGCTTTGGTTGAAGCAGCAGTTGCTGGAATAATTGTGGCCAAGATCATAAGGTCACAGGACATGAAGGTCAGCCACAAAACCCAACCTAGCAACTTATGAAGCAACTTTTCTCAGAAGATGGCTATGTAAACTGGCCACACTTGGCTGAAGGAAGTGGATAGGAGGCTAGGTTGAGGGGTAGGGGGGATAGAAGAGAGAAGAGTTAAAAATGAGTGTCAGTTCCTCTTAATAATTAAGAGAATAGAGTCCCCAGAGTCAGACAGGCTTGTGTTGCAGCTCTACACTTTCTATGTGACCATGAACATATTACTCAACTTTCTGATCCCTGGTTTCCTCAAGTGCAAATGGGTTAATGATAGCTACAGTGCTGTGAGGGTTTCATGAATAATGCATATAAAGTGCTTAGCACAGTGCCTGGTACCCGGCTGGCAAGCGAACAACAGATGATGGTGATGAAGGTGAGTGTGAGGATGACCGTTTTCCTGGTCTAGAGCCCTGCAATGCTGCTGTTTTCATCTGATGAGGTGGGAAGGAGACAGGGTGAGTAACTGCCCTGTTACTGGGTGCTGACGAAGTGGCTATGTTGTCCAGGGCCGCATTTCTGAGCTCCTCTCCTGCCTTTTGACTCGAGGTCCTTCTGCCCTGTTGCCCAGTGCCTGGGTACTGCCCGAAGCCCTTTGCTCCCCAACCATCCCAAGGGGTGGTTTGCCCCTGCGCTTCCTGTACTGTCTCCAAACTCCTGTTCTTTCTGTTTAGCTTTGTTGCAGCTGGGTTTTGGGAATACAATCTATCTCAACAATTCACTCTAAGGTGTGAAGGACCACACAACTTTCCTTCACTTTTAAGGCCACCAGAGGTATTTCTTATATAATTCCCTCAAACTGGAAATGAGTAGAGTGAGGAGCAATGGAGGATAGAGGGTCTTCGAGCCCAAGGACTTCCATACTGCCCTGAAAGGAACCTGCAAGGCAAGCCGGGAGGAAGGAGCAGGATTAGCAGGGGAGGAAGAAGGTGAGAGTTTCTCCTGCCTCCTTACTGCATCCCCTTTCTTTGCCTGAGAAAGTGAAATTGATTCTAGAATTTGAGGCTAATGTTGTTCCCCAAGGAAGAGGTCAATTTAGGGCCACTACCTACAAATCCAAACTTAGTCCTAGACTTGGGTTCTCCAATACCCACCGTCAGCAGCAAAAGCTGGCAAAGGTGACAGTGACAGGAATCTTCTCATCCACTCCAGACTTTCCTGTCACGAGAAAAAGAGGAACCCTGGAAATTTGCAGTGTAAAAATTTTTAATACCATTTACAAATATATTTAAAAAGCTTCTGGTTACTTGGGTATTGCACATTTGCATACTTTATTTTATACATTGGCTACAAATGAAGTTCAGGCCTTATGAACTATAATCATCAGTATCATAAGCATAATGAACACTGAATTTATAGTTCATATGGCAGCTTCTTATACATTTTTCAATTTAATTTAATCCTCGTAATGACACTGTCAAGGAGGTATGACTGTTAATCCTCATTTTACAGTTGAGGAAACAAAGGCTGAGAATGTGACTTATTCAAGACCCCAGATCTGGTAACCTGTCTGTAGTTTTTGTTTTCCTTTGGGTTTTTTATTGAGTTGCATCATCCTATGTGAAGCATAATCAACTATTAATTTCCAGGAAAATAACTGAGAGAGCAAAAAGGAAATCAAATCTGTGATTCACTGATACAACTTTTAGGGACATTTGATCAGTTTATAAGTATTTCAAGCTTTATTTTGACCATCTTCCTTTTTTTCCAAATCAGAGTCTAACCCATTGAAATTGACATGCTGCTTCTACTCTACATAAACACGAAGTTCTACATGTCACCAAAGGCTTTGAAGGATGGGCCTCTAATAACTCAAGGGCTGTGAAGTCTGTTTCTTATTCGAAGACATAGATGTTTTAGGAGAGGGAGGGAATGTTAAAGATATTGTTCGTATAAATATGCAGAAGCATAAGACTGGCAGCTCCATGCAGGGCTTTGGGTCACATAATACAAAGGAAGGAGAGTGAAAAGGATATCGTTGTATAAGATAAATTACCCCAGTGAAGTGGAGGCTTTGAGTGAAATGTTTCTATTATAAATTACAAAGCAAGGAAGAAGCGAAATAGACTATCAATGGAATATTTCAACTAAGGGAGGGTTTTGCACACTTGATATGCAAATTATTAGTATTTTGAAGATATCTTACCACCTTTGTCTTGGGAAATTTGCTTAACCCATCTCATGTACATTTTTCTTATCTGTAAAACAGAGACTAAAACAGTACTTAACTTACAGGACCTTTAAGAATGTTAAATGAAAAAAAAATTATGTGAAGTGCCTAGCATAAAGAAAGTCATAATAAATGTTGGCAACACTTTCATCCATTATCTCAGACCCCAGCCCCTTTCATTTATGAAATTATGAAACACTGTACTTTATCTAGATAGATATTGCAAATAGAATTTACTGAAAATAGAGCATGTGAAAAAAATTTGATTTTCCTTGCAGATACTTTTTGCAAATTAGACAAAGATATTAGCACCGTTCTTCCTTGATTTAATTCTCATTCAAAAGAGAGTTGTGGTTAAGAAGGTAGTTTGTTGTTTCCCTGGCTGGTGTAGCTCAGTGGATTGATCACGGGCTGTGAACCAAAGGGTTATGGTTCAATTCCCAGTCAGGGCACATGCCTGGGTTGCGGGCCAGGTCCCCATTGGGGGCCATGTGAGCGGCAACCACACATTGATGTTTCTCTTCGTCTCTTTCTCCTTCCCTTCCCCTCTCTCTAAAAATAAAAGTAAATAAAATATTTTTTTAAAAGGAAGGTAGTTTGTTTAGGCATCAATTGTCCTGAAGAAGGAAAATGAAAGGCAACCAGACACATGATGTGAAATTTTAGGTAGGTAGATTTGAAAAAAATATATCAGGAAAATGATAAGTGAGATCTCATAGTCAGATTTGCTAAAGAATATGGTTCAAAAAAGATAAGAGCCTAGCCTTGGCTGGTATACCTCAGTGAACTGAGCGTGGGCCTGCAAACCAATGGTTGCCAGTTGATTCCCAGTCAGGGCACATGCCTGGGTTGAGGGCCAGGTCCCCAGTAGGGGTCGTGTGAGAGGCAACCACACGTTGATGTTTCTCTTCTTGTCTTTCTCCCTCCCTTCCCCTCTGTCTCTAAAAATAAATAAAATCTTTTTAAAAAATCAAGAAAAAAAGATAAGAGCCTAAAAATAAAACAACCAACTAAATGAGAAATCTGATTATGTAATCATAAGTAATCTTAGTAGGTAAAAAATGAAAGGTATTTAAAATATTTATTTCACCAGAGGAACTTTGATAAGACTCTCAGAAGTTATGGGTGAATTTAATTTTCTTTTATATATTTATTTATTTTCTAAAAATTTCTATGATGACCATGACTTTTATAAAATAAAAAGTTTTTTCCCTAAGGATTTGTACAATAGAGAAAAAAATGGCAAGTAATTGAGAAGAATGTTTAGACACTTGGAGATGAGGCATGCAGAAAAAAATGCTAAAGATAACAAAAAAGGATGTTATTTTGGTTATGGTTCAGTACTAGAACATGAACAGGAAGAGGGATGCACAATGAATTGGAACCTCTGAACTTATATTTTGCTTCAATCTAGAAAAATGCAACTTAATCATTCAAAGAAAAACATGCATTAAGAAGTCGTTGAAACAGGTGGGAAATTATTAAGAGCCCCTAACTTTTCTAAATGACTATAAAGAATTTTACAAAGATGATGTTCTTTAAATTCTCAGTAGCCACTTAAATCATAAAATATGGGAAAGGATGGATTCAGGAAACTCCACGTGAAACTGATTCTTGGAAAACCCTTGAAATAAATATGGAAAATGTGTTAGCATCACTTGAAAATGGCATGGATTTGCTAAATTAAGGTATATCAAATTACCCCAATTTGGAAGACATGTAGGAGGGTACTAGAGTTAATAAATTTTGCCAGTCTCTCAAATTTATAGGAATAGTGCATTGTATTTCAGCAAGAGGTTCACAAAATTTTGTATTTACAGAAAATTTCAAACAGAAACAGAAAGAATAGTATGACAAACCTCTGTGTACCCACTACTCATCTACGACAATTAGCAAGATATTGAGATTTTTGTTTCCTCTATTATTCTCCCCTCTACCAAATGTTTTTTTATTATTGGTTCTGGAATGTTTTAAAGAAAATCACAAATATTTTGTCACTTTACTTGTTAGTTCTTCAGTTTGAGGAGATGTATATCAAAGTCTTTTATGATATGCTTAAAGATGAGTTGGAGAAATATGGACTGGATCAGAATCAAATAAGAGAATTGGTATTAGCATGAATCATGACTAAATCACGTTCATGAATGGTTTGAAATCCACCTTGAAGCTAGGTTATCAAGGGAATATACCGCAGGGTTGTATCCTCTCCCCATTCTTGTAAGACACATTTTACCAATGATTTGGAAGAAGGCATAGAAAGCATGTTTAGCAGATTTGCCAACAATACATAGCTTTTAGTGAGTGTGCAATGTATTAGATAAAAGAATCAAATATCATCAAGCTGGAAAGGTGGGCTGGCCCCACAAGGTTGACATCTAAATGATACACACAGCCTGAGAATCCTAACCTGGACATAGTGCATGTGAAAAAGATCTCTAGGTTTTACTGGACCACAATTGTCAATATGAGTATCTAAAATAAATAGACATGTTAGGCGGTTCAATTAAAGTTTCCACATCAAGGATGTAATCACTTCGCTATATCTGTAGTAGTATCCTCAGCGTAGAGTAGTGTGTTTTGAGAGGGACATTAACAACCTGGAGGGAATGGAGTGGAGGGTAACTAGGGTGCATGAGACCTGGCAAATGTGCTATGTAAAAAATGGTAATGCAACTGGGTTTATTCAGCCTCAAGAAAGGGAAACTTGAGGATAGGAATTATACACTGGCTATCTTTGAGGATTTGAAAAACAATTCCTATTGAAGAAGTAAACATACTCTGTGTTGCTTCATAGCTTAGAGCTGGGATCAATGAGTGGCAGTTAAAATGAAACAAAATCTTGGGTCAAGATAAGAGCTTCTGAGTAATTACAGATGTTTGGCAATGGCCCTGACTATATGGACATGTTCTTCTGGCCCCATTAGAAAAGTTTATTGCAGAAATTAAATATGTAAGAATTGTGTAGACGTGGATTGGACACTTGGAAGACATTTGAAAGCTTGGTTGTACACTGGAATCACCTGCAGGGCTTTAAAAATTGACCAGTGCCTGGGCCCTGTCCCAAGACATTCTAATGCAATTGCTCTGGATAAGGCTGGAAAAAATCCCAGCTGATTATCCTGTGCAGACAGGGCTGGGAACCTCGGAGTGGCTGAACTCTAAGAATCTTTTCATCTTTGAGACTTTTTTCACCTGAAAAAGATATATCACTTTCATGGGGTATTTTAAAAGTTGGAATGGTAGAAAGCCTGAAGATGCCAATGAAGTCAGACAGAAAACTGAGCTCAGGGAAGAAAACACAATTGTTTGAGTGACTCTAAAATTGCCAGAGGTTACCAGTGTTGGCGGTAGTTTGAACGGAACCCAGTATTAGACCAGTGGGGCCAGACTGGACCTTGATGCAGCAACCTCAGTACGTGGGTTCTCGTTAGGGAAGAATTCAGAGCCCACACTCAAACTATAAGAACAGTTGATTTGGAAAGTTATGAAGGTAGAAGAAGTGTGTGGCAGAAGAACTGAGTCAGGAAACAAGTTACAAAGGCAAAAAAAAAAAGTGTCCTTTGAGCTTAAGGGAGAGGAAGGTAAAGGTAGCATGCGTTGGGGGGAATGGGTGGGGGGAAGGCCCGGCTTGTTCCCAGAGGGGGTGTGCCCTGGGTCTTCTGTCCTAAGGGCTTTTAAGAGGAAGTCCCAGGGGAGCATTTCAATAGAATATCCACCAGCGTTTCCAGGCAGGGGGTCATTAGTCAATGCAGCTGGTCCTGGTTATCACCCACCTGGTTTTGCTGCCTTTCTGGCCTGGAGCTGAAATACAGCTGAACTAGACGCTATCTCTAGGGAGAAAAGGTCTGGGTGTCCAAACCACAGGACAGCAATAAACTATGAGAGGAAGGAAGACGCTGGGGGCTGGGGGGTCTTCCCCCCATTTTGCCCATTGCTAGGTACCCAGCACTTTCCACCCTGGGTACCTTCTGTACCTGGCCCATTACCCTTGCTCTAACTGCCTAAGGAATGCAACTTGGAGGAGAGGGCGCCTGTCGGGTTACAAAGAAGGTAATAATGAGGTTGAATGGGCATGGCATGACAAGGAGAAAGGGTGGTTGAAGAAGATGGGGGTCTGAAGAAAATGGTAAAAGCAGGGTGGTCCTGGGTGAACTGGGACAGTTGGTTGCCCTAAGAGTGCCCCACAAGCTCCTAAATGAGGGGGGGCACAGGAAACCTTTTGTTATCCCAGGCACACCCCTGGCAGAGTGAAGATGTGTTGTGTATACATCTCGATACATCACATTGGCATAGTGCACAACTGCAAAATGCAAAATTCGTGTTCACCAGCTGTTTATTCCAAGGGTAGTGTCTCACTTGCTTGCCTAGCATCCTGCCAGGATGCCGGTGTTGGGCTCCGGAGCATCATTTGGGGTGACTTGGAATTCCTTACCCTGCCTCTCCCTCCCAATCCCTGCTGAAACTGTAACAGCAGGGAAATTGTAACCCCCACCCCCCAATTCTTCTGACATTGTTTTTGTAAATGCTGAAATAGGTAGCTTGCAGATAAACAGCATATTTGTTTAAGAATCCCAGGAACTAACTTCAAAAGATACTGCCTCTGACCTTCAGGCATCCCAGCTCCGGGAGATTTGCTCACCTCTAAACATACAGCCAGAATGACTGAAGCCAGGATGACTAAATCAGGATGACGCTCACGGGACCATCACTGTCCTTATTGGAATGGATTGTGCTCATCTGCATGTAGAGAACTTTTCAACCCCCTCCGTAGATCTCTTTTGTTATAAAAACATTGGCCTGCACTGAGAGGTAGAGATGGGCTGTAAGAGATGAGTCCCCCATCTTCCCAGGGAAATGAGCTTTGAGACATCAGTTTGCCATCTTCCCAGGAAGATAAGAGTCCCTCCTCTTCCAGGGGGCTGGCATCTGAATAAATTTTCCTTTACATCACCACCTGCCTCTTGAGTGTTGGTTTTCAAGGCAGCAGGCAGCCAGACCTGCATTCAGTCACAAAAAATCTCCAAAGTGATTTTGAAGCTCATTTCTTTGAAGAGCTTCTCGGCAATTCCCTGGCTGCTGTTTCAGTCCTCCTCCCACCCTTGTGTTAAATGATCCTGAAGGTGCCTTCACAGAGCAGGCTGGCGTTATAGCCACAACGAGAGTGGCTGAGGGAATTGCCCATTAGTAACTGACAGGACGTGTGCTGCCCCCACACATCTTTGTGGTCTCTTTCTTATAATAAAAGAAGATCATAGGTGGGAAGGATTATGTTGAGTTGTCCACAAAAAGAGCACAGAGAAAGTGCCTCTGAAATGATGGTAGAAAGGCTGATGATAGTGCTTTAAATGTAAAGAATAAACTGGGTGGCCTTCACCACTGTACCCCTAAAAGGCCTCACAACTGCTCTTCTATTTTTTTAAATTATTAATCATTAACTAGGGGGTAGCTACAGAGTCATCCGTCAAAGCAGTGGTTTTCAAAGTGTGGTCTGTGGGGCAGCGGCAGCTGCAGCATTACCTAGCAACTTGTTCGAGTGCAAATTCTCTGGCCTCACCCCAGACAGACTGAATCAGAAACTCTGTGGTTGGTACCCAGCAGTTTTTGTACTAACAAGCTGTCCAGGTGATTCTGAGCAGCTTTATGGCTGAGAACTGGGTTACAGAAACTACGTCTTCAGAAGGTTCTCTGAACAGGAAAACTATGAGCCAAAGGAACTCTAGTCTTAACCATTAACCAGGGTTGAGAAGTCGGGGGGACAATTTCTTACTAAAACAGGTTAAGTTACAGGACAGAAAATCTTTAAGAGAGAAAGGTCAAATAGTATCAGAATGAGGAAGCAGTGGTCCATCTAACTCATGTCATTACAAATTTAGAAAGGCACTATTGAAATGACTGTGATTACTAATATATACCTGCATAAAAAGAAATGGTATAATATGAATTGAATTTCTTAATATGCTACATTTTGTTCCACCTTGGAGATGTGGTTTGTTGTGAAAACATTATGTCTAGTCTGTTCTAGCCAGTCCTTAATTGAAGCTCTATGTTGATAGGAAAATAGAAACCTGCTGAATTTTAAGAAGATGATTTGGCTGTTACAATTTTATTTTCCTGTAATAACAGGTGCCAAAAATGTGAAAAAAATGTTATGATCTTAATCATAACAAATCGACCATAACAACGACAACGACAACAATCATAACTACAGTTACCATTTATCGAGGGCCTGCTGAAAGCCGACACTGCTTGTTTGGCTGTTGTGGATAAGCAGACATAGTCCATGCCCTCTGAACTGGTGGTTCTCAACCTTGGCTGCACATTAGGTGCATCAGGAAACCATTAAAAAATAACAATGCTGAAGCTCCACCTCGGGGATTCTAACTTAATTAGTCTGGGGTGGAACTCTGGAGTTGGTATTTTCACAGTGTTCTCCCATGAATCTGATGTGCAGCCAGAATTGAGAATGACTGGTGTGGTGGAACACTTAAGCCTGTAAGTAATTATTACAGTGGCCTTAAGTGATATGAAGAATGAGTTTAAGGTGATATGAGGAGTGCCAGCTAGTGTAGGGTTCATGGAAGTGTTCTCTGAGGTATCTTTGAGGATGTGGCTTTTTAGCTGACATCTGAAAGCTGAGTAGAAAATAGCTAAGCAAAAGGAGTTGGGGGAACAATATTCTAGGCAGAGTAAAAAAAAGAAATGCTCTAGGGCTCTGTGGCAGGGGAGGAATGGTGAAGTGAGGGCTGAAAGGAGGCCCTCCTTTAAAAAGATGATTTGGCTGCTACCACTTTATCTTCTTGCGGTTATGGAAAGAATCAGACACCAAAAAAGTGAAAAACATTGTGAAGTGTGAAAAGAGTGAGGAAATGGCCAATAAGAGGCTAGATACTGGGGAAGGGGCAGAACATGTAGGGCCTGTGGTTTACATGAAGGATTTTGGTCTTTATTCTAAAGTAATGGGGAGCTATGAAATGCTTTAAGTAATTAGTGGGTGATATGATCATATAGACACTTTGAAAAGACTTCTCTGGCTAAAGTGTAGAAAGCAAATTGTCAGGAAGCAAGAATGGATGAAGGGAGACAAGTTGGGGGCATGCCGTGGGAGCTGGGGGTGGCTGGCCTAAGAAGGGGGCAGTGTGATGGAGGACGATGGGTGGACATCAGAGTCTTTAGGAAGCAGAATCTCAGGACTTGACACAAGGTCTCAGTAACATTTGCTGAATGAGTGCACTGCTTGGATATGAAGGGCCGGGTGACAAAGGAATGGAGGATGATGCCATTTTTCCTGGTGTCACAACTGGATGATTAGAAGAGATGTTCACTGAGCTATGGATATTGAGCTATGGAAAACTATAGGATGAACAGGTTTGGGGGAAAGGGAGGAAGCATGAATTCTGTTTGGGCAGAATAGGTTTGAGGTGCCTATGAGTCATACAAGCTAAAAGGTCTAAGAGGCAGCTGAAAGGTCAAGAACACGGAAGTGTGAACTAAAGATAAGTTAGAGTATTTCTCGAAAATGGATAGTAGTAACTGAGACCATGGGGCTGGTTGGGCACTCTTTTCATACAGCATTCTCTATGTCCTCACATCAATTTCCTAAAGTAAGTGATAGAATTTTGGCCTAGAAAATAAAGATTTCGAAAGGTTAAGTAACTTGCCCAAGTCACATAGCTACTAAGAGTCAGGGTTGAGATTCTATCCCAGTGGGTCATTACATAGTTATAAATGAGGAGATGCATTGGTTTTACCTAAGTGTACAGCCTCTCTTTGATCAGAGTGATTCATTCTCTGAAACAATGCAGAGTTATTCTTGCTTAGAAAGAACTAAATGTGTATTTCCTTCTACTATAAACATGTCACTTGACTCTATTATTTCTGGTAATTCAGGGAGAAAATATTTCATGGAGTTCATGACTAAGCTCTGGGATCCAGGTTTGGGATTTACTGCCCAAACATCTGTCCTCTTGTTTCCTACAATACGTGCAAACTGAAGCTGAGGTTGCCTGGCAGCTCACTAAAAATAGAAGCATGGAGTTGAGAAGTTAAAACACATTTGTAATAATCAAACAGCAACCTCCCTTGTCTTGATAGAAACCATTGTGTGATAAACATTCAAATCAATCTCATCCAGTCCTTTATTCAACTAGCATATGGAGTAGTGACATAGGCCAAACCCCTGGTGATTTCTGGAGATCTAAAAGGTATGCTCTGTTCTCAAGGTGTTCTCCTCAATGAGACTGACATGGGTGAAAGGCTATGGATAGTATTGTGGGAGGGGTGCTGAGACAGATGCAAAGGAGAGTATTTAATTCATCATTAGAGAAGGACAAAGACTTTTAAGAAGACTTCCTAGAAGTGGTGACACGTAAATTGATGATCCTCAGTCTCAATTTCCTCATAAGCTGGAGTTAGCTAGATAAAGAGGGGAAAGAAGAGTATTTTAAGGTGAAGAAAGAAAAAGGACATTGTACAAGGCATGAGAAGATGAAAAAGAAGGGCCAATTTAGAAACTAATACCTTGAACTATGCCTGGATCGTGTGGGGACATGGCCTTAAACTAGTTGTTAAAGAGTTTGACTTTTATTTTGAGACACATGGGTGTCATTGAAGAAGTTGACACTGGTGGGTTGCACAAATCAGGCCTGCATTGTTATATGGGTCATGTTAGCCTCAAAGTTGAGGATGGATTGGAAAGGGAAGAGCTAGATGTGGGCAGGCCACTAAAGAAGCTGTTGTAGGAATCCAGTCAAGAAATAAAGAATAAACAAATAGATTTGAGAGATACTTAGTGGGTATAATCAACAAAACTGGGAGTTTGATTGGAGGAAAAAGGAATCTAGGGAAACTGGGGGCATGGTAGTGATCTTCACTGAGAAGATTATGCAGAAAAATTAGAGTGAGAAAGAACATGGTGAGCTTGACTACAGAACACCAAAACAGAGATGTCCAGTGGGGGACTAGAATTATAGACTGGGAGTCAAGAGAAAGTCCTGGACTGGAGGTACACATCAGGGAATCATTGCTATAGAGATTAAGGAGTCATCCCCATAAAGATTAGGGAATCACCATTCAGTTGGGTGAATGTATTTAAAATTAGATGAGCCAAGTTTCCAAAATGGAGCTCTGGGGTACATCCCTATCTACAGGGTACGAGGAGAAAGAGGAACCAGCAAAGTAGAGGTCAGAGAAGTAGGAGGACTACTAGAAGAGCCTAGTGTTATAAGAGCCAAGGAGAGAGTGTTTGTAGTGTCAAGAAATTCAGTGTCAAGCCCTGGCTGGGTGGCTCAGTTTTAGTGTCATCCTGTACACCAAAAAGGTTGTGGGTCTGATTACCAGTCGCGGCACATACCTAGGTTACAGGTTCGATCCCTGGTCAGGGGTGTGTATGTGTCACAGGTGTGCACAGGTGTGCACAGGTAACCAGGTTCTTAGTGATCGAGGACAAAGAATTGAACCGAACACACAAAGTTTATAGCATAAAGAAAGAGGGAAGATTTATTAAGTGATAGTACACATCACAGGACACGGGAGTGGGCCAGCTCTGAGCAGAGGAAAGAAAGAGAGAGACG
>PVKM010000196.1:97056-131134 GCA_004027735.1 Carollia perspicillata
GCAGGCGCATTCTATGATTCAGAGTTATCTCAGAAAACAGGAACAACCCATCTTAGGGGGTCTTTGTCATGTATAGATGTTTTCTACCTCAGCCCTGCGGGGCCTCTGGAGCTTCCTTCCTGACTACCTCCTGCCTCATATGGGCAGCAACTGATCAATATTTCTCTCTCACATGGATGTTTCTGTCTCTCCACCTCCCTGCTTCCCTCTCTTTATAAAATCAATAAACATATTCATGAGTGAGGGTTAAAAAAAGTTAACAGCATCAAATTGTACAGGGAGTATAAATACAGGAAATTTTTCTTTGAATATTTGTGTGTGGCTTTCACGCAAGGATGTCCACCGTGTGGCCTACAGGCCACCTGCAGCCCAGGATGGCTATGAAGTCAGCCCAAAACAAAATTGTAAATTTACTTAAAACCTTTTTTTTTTGCTTAGCAGTTTTTGTTAGTGTTTGTGTATTTAATGTGTGGCCCAAGACAATCCTTCCAGTGTGGCCCAGAGACACCAAAAGGTTGGACACCCCTGCTACAGGAATGGTGGGGCAGAATTCAGGAGTGGTGGATCAAAGAGTGAGAGGGTTGTGGGGAGGTGGAGCTTAGGAATGACAGAGCACAAGGAGGAACAAACAAACAAGAATTGGTGTGGCCTAGATCAGCTCACTGGGGATGCAGAGGGAGAGACCTGAAGGTAAGAAAAGTGGAATGAAAATACCAAAGCTCTGAGAAAATAGGAAGTAGCCTTTCCCCACCCAGCCCTGAGAGAATAGGTGGAGGGTGAGCCCAACAGTGTCTTTGTAATTCGAGTTACTGTCTTGTCCCTAAAGATGAGTCTACTAGTGCGTCATTCCCAGAGGTCAATTGTAGATAACGAAGTCTTTCCCAGAAGGTGAAGTAAAATTTTCCTCTTCAAATCATGTGCTCCCAGAGTCTTTGGGTTTGAAGATATTTCTAGGAAGAATTTAAAGCATTTTATCCATCATCTCCAAGTACCATATAGTATGCTTCCTTTTGTTGGGTATCCTGAGCTTTTGCTGAGGTGAATACAGTTTTTCCTCCATTAAAAACATTGTAATTCCAAAGAAGAAAAAGCATACAGAATCAGTCTTTTAAATTTTATAATTTTAAAATTTTATTTACTTAGTTTTAGAGAAAGGGGAAGGGAGGGAAAAAAGAGGGAGAGAAACATGGATTGCCTGCCTCCCGCATGCCGCCAAACAGGGACCTGACTCATAACCCTGTCTGGGTATGAACCAGCAACCTTTCGGTTTGTGGGATGACATACAACCCACAGAGCCATATCCATCAGGGTAGATCATCTCTTATCTACTTTGACTTTCCAAGTCTGCTTCCTTGTCCTGCTGCATCCCTCCTACCTTAGTGAGTCAGAGCAAATTCGAAAAAGCAGACTGCCTGGCTGTGAGCAAGGAGTGCATAGATTGTGCTGTACTTGGGTACCTGTGGTCTCTGTATTGCATCTGTGGGGAAGGACAATCTATTTTCCCTTGTGGAATAAAAAGAATGAGAATCTTGTGAAACCAAACATGCAAAAGATAAACATAAAATATGGGCATACATACCCACTTATTGTTTAACAACGATCATCTAGTTTTTTCTTCCAAGCTATCATGGCAAGATAACTCGGTGAACATCAAATAATAGTAGGAGCTGTTAGTTTGATTACTGGTATTTTAGGAGGCTCATCTTTCATCACTATGAAGGAAGAACATTTAGGAAAATGGCATATGTGAGTCATGTGCCCAAGCACCTTCTCCCCCTAGACCTTACCGGAGACATACTACACTGACCAATTCTTTTAGTTGTTGCCTTTTCTTCACTCCATGCAGATGACCTGAAATCACCATAGTCACACATTCTTTCTTCATTTAGGGTACAAAATTGAGAAGGACACCACCTTCTTAGTTGTACTCTGGATTTGAGGTAATACTCAGGTTAAAAGATTGAACATACTTTTTAAAGAGTGGGCAATTTTGGTAGGAGCTGCTCTCATCTGTCATGTTTTGGTCTAAACTAGTTTTGCTTGAGGAGAACACTTCTTTCTCCAAGGTCCAGGGACCTTTCTCTAACCCCTCCTGCCTTCTACCTTACTAAGTGAATACAGAGAATATGCTTTAAGAAAATCTGGGGGCTCTTAGATTGCCCCTCCCAAATATCAGTTGTATCTGTCACATCTTTGACAAAAACCAGATACTAATCAATTTATGTTTGAGTTTTCACATAAGTATCTGAAATGTCATTACTCAGTGTTGATGGCTAAAGACAGCCAGCTGCTTAGATACCAGATGATCTGTGACAGAATTACCACGGACATTTAGAAACTTGATTATGTCTGAACCAGAGAGCATTCCTTCTTGTACTGATGTATAACAGAAGAGGTGCCTAAGAGGTAGTGCCAAATTTCCCTCAAGACAAAGCTTTGAATCTACCCAAAGTACTACCAAGTGAGACCTGGCAATTCTGCCTCAAAATATACGAAAGAGATGATATTGATCTGGAAAGAATGAATCAATGGAGACCAACAGATGGCTGCTTGGACTAACCAGGTTAGTGAGTGGCCAGTAGGGTAGGTGAGTAGGCAGATAGCAGAAAAGTCAACATTAAACCACCAATGCACAACTCCCATTTCCCCATGCCCATCTTCCAGGCTCCTACCATCTTTGCCATTTACTCCAAACTGGAAACATTCTTCAACTCAAAGCCTATGGGTTATTAGGAATTTCTGTTAAGAATTTTAAATTGTTTAGAGGGTTAAGAAAGGAAGGAACAAAGGAAGGAAGATAGATAAGGGAGGGCCAGAGGAAAGAGAAGAGAGAAGGGAGGGGGAAAAAGGAGGGAGGGAGTAAGGGAGATCATGTGGTAAAATATTTTAAGAATTGTTCATTGCAGAAGGGAATTAACATGCAGGCAGGAACTGCTGTCCTTGGGGGACCTGCTTGCAGGGTGGGCCCATGGCTAGTGTCTGGGAGTTTGGAATTCAGGGATGTACTCACCATTCTGAGAACTGACGGGGTTGGCTTGCTGTGCCCAGACTATTTGTGCAGGGCACCTGGTTTGTGCTGGGCATCTGCTTTCCTTTGGGGAATTTGGAATATTGGTGAATGCTAGACAGAAGGTGCCTATTGTACTGGCCTTCAATGAACGCCCTGGGAACAGGGTCTCTGGTATGCTTCCCTGATAGACATTTCACAGTTGGGGGAATTATGTCCTATGGACTCTACTGAGGGAAGACCCTTGGGACACTTGCATCTGGTTTTCCCCAGACTTTGTCCCATACTTTCTCTTTGCTGATTTTGCTTCATATCCTTTCACTATAATGAATCTTAGCTGCAAGTATGAGTATATGCTGAGTCCTCTTAATGAACCAATAACCTTCCAGAGTTGACTATGCCTTTACCCAGTAAGAACATACTGCACACATTATTCCATACCTTGCTTTTAACATATAAAATATTTGAAGACAGTTTGCATCAACATTCATGGATCTCGATCTTTTCCATGCCTACATAGTATTATGTATAGCTGTACCAGAATTCATATAGCCAGACTTCAATTAATGGACCTTTAGTCATTTTTAGTCTTACTTTTACAAATAATGCTACATTGAACATCCTTATATGTACAACTTTTTATACATTCATAAATGTCATCAGCATATTAAATTTCTAGAAGTAGAATTCTTGGGTCAAAAGATATATGTACTTTTTGATAATACTGCAAAATTTCCCCCCACCAAAGAGGTAATATGAATTTTTACTCCCACCAACATGTAAGAAGTGCCTGTTTCCCCACATCCTTGTTGATATATACAATTTCTTTATTGAATTTTCAGTTAAATTTACCCTTTTCAGGTGTACAGTTCTATGAATTTTAATAAATATATATAGTCATCTAACCAAAAGTATTCTATTCCAAGAGTATTCTGGCATCTCAAAAAGTTCCCTTATGGCCCTTTGTAGCTGACTCTCTGTCTCTGCATTTTTGCTCACTGATTTAATTTTTTGTCCTTAACTTTGCCTCTTTCAGAATAGCATATAATGAAATCATATAGTACATAGCCTTTTGAGTCTGCCTTCTGTCATTTAGCGTAATGCTTTTGAGGTTCATCAATCTCATTGCATTTATCGGTAGTTTATGCCCTTTCCACTGCTGAATAGAATTCCATTGTATGGTTTTATTATAATTTTGGTACATTCACTAGTTGGTGAGCATTTGGATTATTTTGAATTGTTGATAATAAATAATGCTATTAGAAATATAGGTACAGTTTTTGTGGGGACAGGTTTTTGTCTTAATTCTTCTTGGGTAAATACGTAAGAGTGGGATTGCTTGGTCATAGGGTAAGTATATATTTAAATTCATAAGAAACTGCCAAACTCTTTGAAAAGTGTCTGTGCCATTTTACATTCTTAACAGCAATGTAAAAAACTTCCAGTTGCCCTGCATACTTGTCAGCACTTGGTAGTGTTGATATTTTTATTTTGGCTATTCTAATAAGTATGTAATATTATTACATATTTATCAAACTTTTAAAATTTGCTATTTTGATAAGTGATAAAAGTGTCTTATTATTTTTCATTTACATTTCTTTAATTAAGGTTAATTAGAATACATTTAATATATTGAGAATATATATATTTCTTTTTTGAATTGTCTATTCATACGCTTTGTCCATTTTTCTATTAGGTTGATCATTTTCTTAATGTGTTTTAATGGCTGTATATATTAAGGAAACCAAGTATTTCATGGTTGTAAACATTTTCCCCAGTTTGTCATTTTTTATTTTGTTTATGCCATATTTTGCTGCAGGAATATTTTTATATTGCTTCAGACTTTTGTACCTTATGGATACAAAAATGGGCAGGTAGAAATGAGAGGACTTATGAATGTAAGATATAGAACACAGTGAACTGTAAGGCTAGGTGACCTGGGTGGGTCAGTTTACTCCCTCTACACCATGACCCCCACACCAATGATATATGGTCAGTACAGATTTTCTCAGTCTTCCTCATTGGCTACAAATAACCAAGGCTTGTTGAGAAATGCAGCTGCTTTGAGAAACTGTAGAGTCCTCAGGGCATAATTCTTCAATTATCTTCAATTATCTTCCATACATCTTTCAGATGTGGAAGAGGATTCATTTAGTGGAAGCAATGTGCTTACTGCAGAGACCATCAATACACGAGATTGTTACGCTTGTTGGCTGGGACACAGGGAATTCCTGTCTGCAGTCTCAGTGATATCACTTTGACGGAAACAACCCTCCTCCTTGCCAACCCTATATTTGAATATGGGATTCCACAATGCCCACAAAGGCCTATTGTGCTCCATGCAATCTATGTCCAAAAGAATTTAGGAGAGGCCGAAGGGTGTGGGTGGGGAGGTAGATGGTATGGTGGGAGGAAGTGAGGAGGAAAGTGAGGGAAGGGGACTCTTTTGCTTCCTTATTTCCCACATATAGAGCCCACGTTGGCATTTGATTTTTGCAGTCATTAACATTTTGAGAGTCAGTCACACCAAGTGCAAAGTCAGTTACTTGCTGCTAATCTGAGAGGATCGAAACCCACGACAAGAAGAACTATCGGGTGGGGAGCAGGGGGTTGGCAGAATCTGATTGGCAGGAAGAGCTTGTTTCCCCACCCCCAAACCCCCTCTCCTCTTTCCACTTCCTGTGTGTCACTAAATGGGCTCTTCCCACCCAAAGCTGAGCCTCTGAGGCATTCGCCCAGAATCACCCAGGCTAATTTAAGGTAAATGTACTCCTTTTCTTACCAAAGAGCTGGGAACCAAGAATAACCAGCTAATTAACATTTGAAAGAGTAGAAATAAAAGATCATAAGTAGTGCAAATAACTTCCTCTGAAGTCTGTTGTTCAAGAAATCAGTGAGGTAGGACATGGGTTATTTACTCAATTACCTGTCTTTCTACTTCTCTTTTCATTTCCATAAACACACCTCTTTCTTCTGCTCTTATTCTCTGACATTCCTATTCCATCTTGTTTTCCCTCCATCTCCTTTGACTTTTGCCCTATAACTAACTGGTCATCACTGAGGCCCTGAAGTTCATTTTTAGCATTTGTATATTTATTGACATTGCACTGACTTTCTTGATTTAAAAACAGGCAGGAAAAAAACCCAACCAAATTAAACTTGACTCTGGATTTATTAATTGGGAAAAAATGGGGTTGGGGAATATAGGAAATAGACTAAAATCTTCCCATTGCCATTTGGGTGAGTTTTTTCACATTGAGTCGACTGAAAAGGAATGAACCTGAGTAATTTCTACATGTCTCTAATGCAGGGCCATGGATGAAGCAGTGAAATGGAGAGGCTAGGATCAAATCCTTGCCCTGCCATTTGCAAGAGTTATGACTTTGAGCAAGTCCTCAAACTCCCTGAGAATCATAATTTCCACCTCGGCCACCTAGCTGTCAGCTTCTGACTCTCAGGGACCAATCACTTTTATATTTTTAAAGGTACGACATTGTCTGGTATCATTACTGACAACAGTCCAGTCAGCCCCTCCAGCCAAATCATCAAAGCCAGTTACTTTTCATTTCTGGGTGATGAGATTGACTTCCACATATAGCATTAGTACCATGTACCAGGCACTGCAGTAAGCCACAGTTATATGGTATAGGGTGTCAAGGTGGCGAAATGCTTAGCCTCTGGACCCAGGATGCCTATGTTTAATTCCGGATCCCAACATTTACATCTGTGTAATTTTGAGCAACTTAACCTCTCTGTGATGTGGTTTCCTAATCTGTAAAGTGATAATAATAATAGTACCTGTAATTATGACCTTATTTAGAAGTAGGGTCTCTGCAAACGTAATTAAGGATCTTAAAATGAGATAATTCTGGATTTAAGGTGGGCCCTAAATCCAATGACTGCTGTCCTGATAAGTCAGAGGAGAGGGGAAAAGGCCATGTGCAAACGGAGGCAGAGATTGAAGTGAGGTAGCCACAAGCCAAGGAGCTCCAAGAGCCAGCAGAAGGTAGAAGAGGCAAGAAAGGAGTCTTCTCCAGAGCCTTTGGCCCTGTTAACACCTGGACTTCTGGCCTCTAAATTGTGAGAGAATGAAATTTTGTTAAATCACCACTAAGTTTATGGTAATTTGTTGTGGCAGTCCCAGGAAACTGATATAGATAATAGTATGTTACCGCATAGGGTTGTAGTGAGGGTTATATTAGTTGCTATATTTAAAGTGCTAGGAGCAGAATTTGGAATACAGTGAAGGCTCTAAGCATAGACTGTTATGTATTGTTAGCTCATTGAACGTGACTTAGCAACCCTATGATGTAGGTACTATTAGGACTCCCATTTTGCACATGAGGAGCTGGAGACTTAGACTGAGCAAAGGTGAGCTTGTGTGGACTCTGCTTTCACTTGAGCCACCCCTCAGAAGTCTGTGGAGTCTGACTTTCTGCTGATGGATACTGGTGACTATTGGCTTGGTAACTCCTCTTGATAATGCTCACTCAGTCAATGGTCTTTGGTCATGAGCTGCCAAGATTACAAGGTATAGGAGAAGACCTTGATGTGGTGGTGTTTACTCCTTCTTGCTGCATCGTCCCAGCCTTGGTCTTGGCACAAGCTCCATTCTAACAGAGCCAGGACTTCTTCAAACTTGGCTGTGTGGTTGTCTCATGATGAGACTTCATTGAGGTACCTTTAGTACCTCCTCACAAGAGGCAGGGATATGCTGTCTAAAAAGCCACACCCTCCCTTCTCCAAGGACTTTGAAGGCCCCAGTGCTGGTGCTGAGTGTGGATTATACAAATGACTAGAAATAGGTCACAGCACGTTAGGTAAAGGAAAAACTCTCACCGGAACCCGCAAGGTCTTATAAGCAAGGCAACTAGCTACCCCTTTGACTATCTCTTACTGTTCTCCCCTCATCACTCTTCTGGCCACATTGGACTCCTGGTCAGGCATTGTCCCATTCCAGGGCCTTTGCACATGCGGTTCTGGTTGCCTTATATGCTCTTGCCCTAGAGGTACACATACATTCTTCTTATACTCAATATCACCATCTCAGAGAGGGCTTTCCTAACCACCCTGTCCTTGCTTTTCACTTTTCCTTTCTTTCCTTCCTTAACAGTTATAATTATGTAACATACTATAAATTTTACTTATTTATCTTGTTCATTGTCTTTTCCCCCACACTAGAATACGGCACCATGAAAATGGGGTCATTCATCTATTTTGTTCACTGCTGTAGCTCAGAGCCTACAGCAGGTCTAGTACATAGCATAACACATGTAACAAATAAATGTTGAATGACTAAGTTAAAGAGTAAATGAAGCACAGCCCCCTCCCCCAACAACAGCTATAGTACTCCCACACTGAAATGGGTCAACCCATTAAATATCTAGGGATAGCACAGGAAGAGACAACTACCAGAACAACAACTGAGCTCTGAAGCCCATGGAGGGGAACACATCCTCCTATTGAGGCTGATTTTGAAGGAGACAAGGAAAAGACTTGGTGAAGAAAGAGGGACATTGGATTCCAAGTGAAGGAAAATTTTCAGGAAAAGTCAGAACCCAAAATTCATTTATTCATTCAACTGGGAATACAGCAATGAACAAGCCAGGAAAAAAAAAGTGCCTTCACTCAGAAAACTTACATTCTAATGGTCATAATGTTAAGCATTATGATCTTTCAAACAGATATCTGTTTATTGGAATGGTGAGATGGGAAGAGCTTAAATTTCCGAAGGGCTGAGAGATCTAGGTAGATCAGTGTAGCTTTCATCTGGAAGTAAGAAGCTACCCTAAATTCTTGATCAGGAAGAGCTCTGGCAATGTCAACTATGGAAAGTTTCTGCAGCCACACAAGGTATGGATTCTGATCGGGTGGGGGATATCAGAAAGGGCTGTTGTAGAAGAGGTGGGGACAGGAACAGGAGTGGATAGCATCACAGAAGATGATGGGTCTAAGGCAGCTGCAATGAAGTGACTGAGAAAGACCTTAAAGCCCTAGAATGAGAATAATTTAAATATGTCACCAAGAAGAACTCCCTGATGGAGAGGAAGGGAGATGGTAGAGATGGTGTGGAGGCTTTGATGCTGGGAACTGGGGAATACCAAGGCCAGTTTAGGACCAGTTTCCTGAGCTTCAGTGATGGTTCCATCACTGGGCTGTGTAAACATAGGGAGGTCCATAGCGCTGCAGTTTATTCGCCATTGTTTGTCTATGTTTGCTGTTTTGTTCTCTATGTGACAAGCCAAGCTTAGTCTGGATGTGACCTGTCAGAAACTGGAAACAATTTGAACCTAGTGAGTCACACTGGATCTGCAGAATTGGAAAAGCAAAACTTTTGTTTTTCCGAGACTCACCACATCTGGCCAACACCCCAAATCTTATTATTAATGGAGTAAAATTTTAAGATATCTTTGGTATCATGAAGTTAAGATGCTGAGATTTCTCTGTACAGCAGAATTTTGACTGAGGACAAAATTAAATAATTCTGACCTTCACTCTAATAGTATGCTAACTTCACTGTAATAGGAGGTCATAATGACTGTTTCTGCAAGAATCAAAAACCTATTTTTTTTAACCTCTGACATAGCTACTTGTCTTGAAATCAGTCTGTGTCTACTCAAAGCTTGGGTTTCCTTCAATTTTGTTTCTCTGTTAAATGAAGAGTTGAAACTTCTACCTATTCTCTTACTTTAAACGTAAAATCCTTCTCATTTATCACATGAAAAGAAAAAAAATGGAAGGGAAGAGGTAGTCTTGAATTTGCCAGCATAATGAAACAATTCAAAGGAAAACAAAATACTTTGCCATAAGATACTTTTGATAAAAATGTTTCCTGAAATCATTTCCCATTGTATGACAGAAACCACATTGCTATAATCCACAAGGTAAGTGAAGGGCTTTTCAGGGGGCAGGCAGTCACTGTGAAATTTCCGTAATGGAACTTGGCTGTAGCAGGCATGGCATTTGAAAGAGCACTGGGGGTCCAAGAAGAGGAGGTAGTCACCTGAGTGGTTCATTTTTCATGATAAGTCCACCTGGACGCCCATGTCTAGCATTATCTGCCACAGGCCATGGAAAATAGTATTTTAATTACTTCTCTCTGGGTAATCTAGTTAGTTACAAGAAAAACAAACCTGACTATTATATTTTGTTACTAAAACTTTTGAAAATTGTATATGAAAAATTCCTAAACTTTCTTTCTGATCCAAGTTTTTTCTTAATCAATTTCTTTAATAAGGAGAATTTAATGAAAGGCTTGAATATATTCTAATAAGTTGGATATTATTGCAAAGGCAAGGCAAATGTGGAAAACTATATTTTCAACTGTCCAGGGAGTATAATGAATTAGTAAATACTCTTATTAGGAAAAGGAAGAAACACCCAGCTGTTTCCCACCTCAGAATGTTTGCTGTCGCTGTTCCCTCTTCCTGAATGTTCTTGCTCTTTCTCATAGCTGGTGTTTAGTCATCATCTAGGTCTTGGCTCAAATGTCACCTTCTCAGAGAGGTGTTCCTGACCTTCAGTTGAATCCCTCCCCCCAACTCAGCTGCAAGTTACTATATAACATTCCTTGGTTTTAACTTCTTCTTAGTGCTTACCATGACCTGAAGTCAACTTATTTATGTACTACTTTCCTGGTTTAGCTATCTCCCCAACTAGATTGTGAACTCTAAAGAATAGGAACCTCATTGGTCTTTTTCATTGGGTGCTAAGATTAGTGCCCAGATGGATGCAGAAGAAAAATGAGATGGCAAAATTCTCATCCTTATGCAAACACAGGAATTAAATAAGCAGACCTTTTTGAACAGCTGGAGGAGGGTAAACCGTTAAAAATTCCAGTACAGTAGAAACACTGCTGCGGTACGCTGCCATTGGGTATTAGATTTGTAATTGTTCATCCAAAGTGTGTGCTTGCTATAAGCTGCTTGTCAGTATCACAACTTTGGGAACTCTGAGGTAGGTAGTACTTAAGGGGCTCTTTTCCAGATCCAGAGCCCTGGCATCAAACAGGACATTTCTGCCACACCCGTTGTATCAGGAGGTTTTGACTTCAAGATACTAAAGTCCTGACTTCAACTGGATCTAAGCATAAGTTTTTTAAAAAATTTTTATTGATTATGCTATTACAGTTGTCCCATTTTTTCTCTCCCCTTTATTCCCCTCTGCCCTGCACCTCCTCTTCCCACCATCATTCCCCTACCTTAGTTCATGTCCATGGGTCATACATATTACATTTTTGGCCTCTCCATTCCCTATATTATTCTTAACCTTCCCCTGTCTATTTTGTACCTACTATTTATGCTTCTTATTCCCTGTACCTTTTCTCCCACCCTCTCCATTCCCCTCCCCACTGATAACCCTGCACATGATCTCAATTTCTGTGATTCTGTTCCTGTTCTAGCTTTTTGCTTAGTTCATTTTTGTTTTTGTTTTTCCTTTTTTAGGTTTGGTTGTTGATAGTTGTGACTTTATTGTCATTTTACTGTTCATATTTTTGATCTTCTTATTTTTCTTAGATAAGTTCCTTTAACATTTCATATAATAAGGGCTTGGTGATGATGAACTCCTTGAACTTGACCTTATCTGGGAAGTACTTTATCTGCCCTACCATTCTAAATGAAAGTTTTGCTGGATAGAGTAATCTTGGATGTAGGTCCTTGTCTTTCATGACTTTGAATACTTCTTTCCAGCCCTTTCATGCCTCCAAGGTTTCTTTGGAGAAATCAGCTGATAGTCTTGTGGGAACTCTTTTGCAGGTAACTGTCTCATTTTCTTCTGCTTCTTTTAAGATTCTCTCCTTCTCTTTAATTTTGGATAATGTAATTATGATATGCCTTTGTGTGTGCTTCCTTAGGTCCAACTTCTTTGGGACTCTCTGAGCTTCCTGGACTTCCTGTAAGTCTATTTCCTTTGTCTTGTCGTACTAGGGAAGTTCTCTTTCATTTTTTTTTCAAAAAAGTATAAGTTTTATGGAAATATTGGATCAGGGTTGGTTGTTTCAGGAGCTCAAAATGCCATCAAGGACTCATTCTCTTCACTTTGCCCTGCCATCATTCAATATCATCCCATCCAGGTATGACAGTGTCTGAGGAAGAAAAAAGAATGCTTCTTTTCTTTTCCTAGACTTGCCACAGCAGACTACCTCCAGAATCTCACGGGCCATTTGGGGTACACACCCACTGTTGAACCAGTCACTGGTGAGGGAGTGAGATTATGTAGATCAGTCGCATCCCTGAGTTGGGGGTTATCCCTTTCCCAAGAGGTGTGTGGCTTGCTTGGAGGAGTAGCAGGGATCTGAACAAAACTGAGGTTCTTTGGGGAGTGGAAACAGTGGGAAGTGTGGTATACTTCTTCTATTGTTCTTTTGTTTGGAAGCAGTAGATAATGGTGTTGCTAAAACTTTTCCCTCCTAAGTTTTATACTGTTTTATCTGATGGATGAGCACTGGTTCAAGATTCTAGAAGTTGACCTTGTGCCCTGTTGGTGGGACTGCAAATTAGTGTGGCCACCATGGAGAACAGTATGGAGGCTCCTCAAAACATTAAAAATAGAACTATCTTACTGAGCCAGCAATTCCACTTCTGGGTACTTACGCAAAGAAATCCAAAAGATTAATTCAGAAAGATATGTGGACTCCTATGTTCATTGCAGCATTAGTTACGATAGCCAACTATGGAAGCAACTTAAGTGCCCATCAATAAATAACTAAATAAAGAAGAGATGGTACATACTACATACTTACTTGGCCATAAAAAGAATGAAGTCTTATCATTTGCGACAACATGTGTGGTTGTAGAGGGTATTATGCTCAGTGAAATAAGTTAAAGACAATTACTATGTGATTGCACTTATTTGTGAGATCTAAAGAACAAAAGAAATGAACAAACGAAACTGAAACAGAAGCATAGATATAAAGACCAAACTGATGTTTGCCAGATGGGGGTGGGGGGCTGGGTGAAAAAGGTGAAGGAATTAAGAAGTACAAAATGCTAGTTAAAAAACAGTCACAGGGATGTAAAGTACAGCATAGGGAATATAGTCAATAATATTGTAATGACTATGTATGGTGCCAAGTGGGTACTTCAAATGTTGGAGGGATCATTTTGTAAATTATATAGATGTCTGATGACTATGCTGCACACCTGAAACTAACATAAAATAATATTGAATGTCAGTTGTAATTGAAAAAAGGATTCTAGAGGTTAATGCGGATTGGAGACTCTATAGTTACTATCACTTGTATTAAGTCCAAGCCTCTGCTCCAGAGCTCGAGGTGGAGCGCCAATCTCAGTGTACAGATGCTGCTGCCGACCAAGAGGGGACAAGGAGGGGGATGCTTGGGCTCCTTTTATAGATGTTTTAATACCATGCCTTGTCCTTAGAGAAGTGCAGTCTATTCTGGAGAACCCATCTTATTTCCATGTGTCTTTATTACTTTATTTTAGCTTGCTTTCCCAAAGCCTAAGAAATGTTTGGGGGTAGTTTGGGAATCTGGAGAGGAAGAGAGTGAACTGTCAGAGTGGAGGGAATGGGGCAATGATTCCCTGTTTCCCTATACCATATGCTGTTTGTTCTGATCAAAGTAACTTTTGACTTTTATATAATTCTCCTGCAGATTTTCATGTCCCACAACAAGGTGAGATTAAGAACCGAATAGATAAGATAACGTGAATGATGAAACAATCAAAACCTTACAGTCTCTACATTACTATTAATCAGTATATAAATGTGGTGGAAATGCAAGGGGTGTGTCAAGTCATGAAATGTCATGTAGTTGTGGGACTTTGGTGTTTGATGATGTATTCTGAATACTTTTTCACATCTTAAACATTTTGTGGTAGATTTTAAAAACGAGGAGGGCATCCTTGCTCTTTGTTATTTGTTATTTGTACCTTGATAGTCTTACATGACTTATTAAATGAACTGCCAATGTGGGATTCTTCTCTCTCCTCATTCCATATCTGATTAAGGACCTAATTCTGCCCATTTTCCTTATGACAGCCACTAACTCAGTCTTGGCACTTGCCTCATCACATTACAGACAAAGCCTTTTGTTTTTGAATTATCACCCAATTACTTTGCAAGTGCCTCATGGATAAGAATTCTTTTATCTATCTTTGATGTCTGCAGGTAGATACTAGACCATATAGAAAGGGGAGGAAAGTCAATGTTTGTTGATTTCTTGTTGACATTTTCTGTTTTGCTTTTGGTTTTAGATTCTGGGCTGAAGGGATTTTGTTCCAGAAATATACTGATCATCCTTGGCTTCTCCTTTATCATGGCTGTCATAGCTCTGATTGCTGTGGGGCTGACCCAGAACAAAGCATTGCCAGAAAATGTTAAGGTAACTCAAATCTGTGTGTGTGTGTTTATGAGGAGGCATGAGCAGAGGGGAAAAGGAGGTTATGGTAAATCAGAGTACAGGAGGAGTTGAGGTTCTGGAAGTCCAGGAGCAAGTAACTACCTATTAGTTAGATTAAGGAAAAATGGAAACGGGATACTCATCTGGAAGAGGGAATCCCTCGAATCAATTAACAGTGGGAAGACAACTCTCTTTATGATTGTTCAGCAAATTAATTAAATAAATAACAGAAACAAAGGCTTTATTCACCACATCCAGGTTTGGGTCACACTGTGCTGATATGCTACTATCCGGTGCTGTCTCCACGTCTTACTCTTTGTTTCACTGTGGTTGTGTCACAACACTGCACTCTTTGTTCTTCTCACTCCATCATTATTACCATCACCAGAATAATTGGAAAGCTCTGATGAAGCACTCTGGGAGTCAAAGATCATGGGGAAGACTTGTTTCTCATCTCCAGAATATCAAAGAGCACAGCGAAATCAATTTTATAAGAACGCAGAGAAACAAGTATCAGCTATAGTAATTTGAAACGAATTCATGAATGGACAGATTTCTTGTGAAATTTCCACATTTGAAGAGCCAGTTAATATCACTAAAAATAATTAGGGTCATTAACTCTGCTGTGATTTATTTCTCCTTCCTTTCAAATTCCTGAAGGTAAAATTTCAAAGACGTGCATATCTCACAAGACCTTGTAATATGGTCAGTATTTTATTTAATCCAGTAATTAGAAAGCATGTGGTAAATTTAAATTTATGTTGTAGACACATGATTTTAATCTTTCATTGAAATTACAGTAAATAAATCTACAAGGATATATCCCAAATATACTGATATGTTATTGAGCACATAAATATATGTGGGCAATGATGTAGTCAGAAGTTAACTTGCCGTGGAGGCCCTGGAATACATGTGCAGAAGTATATTTTCTCATATTTGAAGATAGTAAACTGTGAGCCTGGAAATATAGATGCATATTCCGGGCTGCTGAACCTTTCACCGCCCACCCAAATCACTTGCTGTATAGCAGAAGCCTGGATGCCACACTGGCATCTGTTTGCCATACAAATTCAAGTCAACTGGGACTGTGCACAGCAGCTCCTTTGTCAGCACGGAAGGCTGACACCATCTCATTGGCAATGGTCTCTTGCCTTTTAATGTTGAGTGATGTCGGCTCTCTTGGCAAAACTTCACTCACATTTGAAGCCTCATGACATCTCAGTGCTGTTATTTGTTTACCAGTTCCAAAAGTACATGATTGCTTTCTTGATTTGACCTTTTTACATGTTTATTATTGCATCATTTGGGGGGGGGACTGCCTAGGAGGCAAAATCCATGACAGACTTGAGCTCTGTGTTCCTAATTAATTCTTGTCATGAATGACCTTATATCATTCTCAGTGGTCATCTGAAAGTCTATTGTGATTAATACTGTTGTGTTGGCCTGGCAAAATGGAACAGGGTCTTTGGCATTTTTTTAAGTAAAAGGCTGAGTATTGAAGAGCAGATGTTGGCATCTGAAGTGAATCTTTATAGCAATATCACTGGTTTACTTTACTCAAAGATCATTTTATATATGCAAACTAGCCACTTGCTGAGGTTATACACTCATTTTAATAAGATCCCTGTCATATATTGAGGGCAAAAATATTTTAGGAACTTGTCTTTGGTGATGGCTTTAAGCACTGTATGCTGTCTAATTTGATAGTCATTAGCCACATGCAGCTCATTCGATTCAATGTTCTTCACTGGCACGAGCCACATCTCAAGTGCTCAGTAGCCTCATGTGGCTGGTGGCTGCTAAACTGGACAGTGCAGACATAGAACGTTTCCATTGCTGCACAAAGTTCTATTGTACACTGCTGCTTTAGAACTTACTCTATGATAGTATCTCTGAAATCATTCAAAACTAAGTTTGATGAAGAGGTTACACGACAAAACATGTTTAAAATCTAAAATGAGGACCAATAAAGATACTTTTTTCTTGCATGGTTTGTAAATTAATACCAAATATCATGAGCCACTAAATTATTTTGAGTAGTTTCTTGGAATAAATGTATTTCCTTCCAAAAAATTATGATTTAAAGATAACATATTTATATATTTGTACCTGATACATTTGTTTTAAAATGCATCATTTCTAAAATAAAAAATAAAAAAACAATTAAAATTAAAAAAACATAAAAACCCCCACATCATTTCTTTATGACCATACCTCATTCAGCATCTCTTTATTTATTTGTTCGTAAATTTATATATCAATAATTATTTAAGTGTTTAAGTATCTATGACAGGCACTGGGCTACACAATTGGGAAGCCAGTATGGCTATGACTGAGCTTATCATCTGGGGAAGGAAGAACATTTAATAGATGACACAAACTACCAATTACAATTGTGATGAGTGCCACCAAATGTAAGTTTTGGGGGCCAGGGAAGTTTTCCCTGGGAAAAAAAATGACATTAACAATAATATCTGAGGGATTATTAGGAGGTAGCTGGGAGAGAGACAGGTAAAGAGTATTCTAGGCAGAAGGAAAGCAAGTGCAAGAATCTCACAGCAGGAGATAGTTGGATACCTACCGGAAATTGGTTGGACAGCAAGAGTAGATCATACATTGGATAAAGACGATGAGGGAGGTGGTGTGGGCAGGGCCTTGCAAGTCAGGTTGAGGATTTTAGTTTTAATCCTAAACCAATGGGAAGTCAATGACATGATCAGATTTGTGTTTTGAAAAGATCACTCTGGCTGCAATGAATTAGTGGCAGGAAGGATAAGAGCAGATTTAGGAGATTAGGTTAGAGGCTATTACAGAAGTTTGGAAGGAGGGGAAGGTTTTCAGTTCAATTTTTGAAGAATTGTTTTGTAGCTTTTGAGTATGAAAAGGGAAATGTCAATGAAGCAGTTGGATATTCAGATCTAGACCTCAGAGAAAAGAGACCTGTATTACCGAATAGAAATGTCACAAGTCACATTTCAATTTTTCTAGTAGCCACATTTTTAAAAAGTGGAGGAAGTTAGTTCAGTTTGTTCATTAGATCCCATATATGAGTGAAATCATGTGGTATTTGTCTTTCTCTGACTGGTTTATTTCATTTAGCATAATGTTCTCCAGGTCCATCTATACTGTTACAAGGGGTACAGTTTTCTTTTTTCACAACCGAGCAGTATTCCATTGTGTAAATGTCCCATAGTTGTTTTATCCACACATCTACTATGGACACTTGGCTGCTTCCATATCTTGGTGATTATAAATAACATTGCAATGAATGTAGGGGTGGTTATGTTCTTTCAAATTAGTGTTTTGGGTTCCTTTGGATATATTCCTTTTTTTTTTTAATTGTTTTTCTGTACAGTTTTCTGTCTTTTACTCCCATCCCAGACCATCCCCCAGTGCTCTCCACCTCCCTCCCCTTTCCACCCCCCTTAGTTTTTGTCCATGTGTCCTTTATACTTGTTCCTATAATCCCCTCCCTTTTCCCCTGAACTTCCCTCAAGTGGGATAGCTGGGTTGAAAGGCAGCTCCATTTTCAGAACTAACAAGGAAAATGGGGACAGACTCATAGATGGAGAGCAGAATGACAGCTGGTGCACGGGAAGGTTAGGGAGTGGAGGGATTGAGCAAAAAGGAAAAAGGACTCATGGACATGGACAACATTATGGTGATTGCTGGAGGGAGGGGGGTATAATGGGACTAAATAGTAATGGAAAAAATATACAATAAAAATTAAATTAAAAAAGTAGAAGATGTATATTAATTTTAGTAACATTTTATGCAACCTGATGTATCCAAAATACAGGGGTGGGCAAAAGTAGGTAAGAACTCTGACAAAGTGTGCTTGAGTATAGCAACTAGACTACAAGATGTGTCAACAATGAAGGCTGGCAATTTGAGCACTGAAGAGATTGTACCTGAATGCACTGTGCCACTGTGCCATTCTTTTGAGTTAATAAAGCTACTGTAATAATCATAACCTGCATGTCTTTTTCCACATGAACAACTGTAAACCTACTTTGCCCACCCCATATTATTATTTCAATATTTCATCACAATAAAGTTATTAATTAGATATTTTACGTTCTTTTTTTATTGTTGTTCAAGTACAGTTGTCTCTACTTTTACCCTACCACGCCCCCCCCCCACCCATACCCACCTCCCACTCTCAAATCCCTACCCCATTTGGCTTTGTCTTTGTATCCTTTATATGTGCTCCTTGATGGCCCTCCCCCTATTATCCCTCTCCGCACTCCTCTCTGGTAACTGTCAGTCTGTTCTTTATTTCAGTATCTCTGATTGTATTTTGTTTGCTTGTTTGTTTGGTTCTACTTATAGGTGAGATCATATGGTATTCTCTTTCACTGCCTGGCTTATTTCACTCAGCATAATGCTTTCCATTTCCATCTATGCTGTTGTGAAGGATAGGAGCTCCTCCTTTCTTTTTACATTTTTTTTAGACTATCTTAAATTGCAGCATGATTTTCCACTTATAGCACATCTCAGTTGCCATTAGTCATATTTCCAGTGCTCAATAGCCACAAGTGGCTAGTGGCTACCTTATTTGATAGCATAGGTCTAGACTAAAGATATATCTCTGATATAGCCACAAGTGGCTAGTGGCTACCTTATTTGATAGCATAGGTCTAGACTAAAGATATATACTTAAGGCTGTAGCCTTAAGAATAGTTAAGATCATAGGAAGGGAGTAAAAAGTGAGAAAAGAAGAGGATAAGGACCAAATCCTGAGGAATTCTATAATTTAGAGGGTGAGTAGTAAAGGAATTTCTCCTAAACCACAGTGATTAGATCACTTTATATGGTGCTTAATGGTTTATGAATTATTTCCACACTCTTAGTTCAATTTCTCCTCAGCAATATCGTGAAGAACGAAAGATTATCCTCATTTTATACATAACAAAATGAGAGTCTTGAAAGTTCTTAAAGGTAGAGGTGGGGCTAAGTTTTCTGATCCAGAGATTAAAGTTCTTTCCATTTATCTTAGTTTTGCCAAACAACACATCTTAAAAACAGGAATTGAATGCAAGACGTTTATATTGGGAAGTAATCCCCAGCAAACAGGGAAGGAGAGAAAGCTACCCCAAAATGGTATTGTGAGTGTATCACCACATTGGGCCCCTGCTTGATCCTACCAGGACCCTCAGAAGAGCTGCAGAGAAAGCACTTCAGAATCATCTGCCCTGGGCACTTATCCCCCAGTTCTCATCCTCTGTTGGTTAAGGGTTGCCCCATTGAGTAACTCCCTGGCATTTCTGGGTCGGAACATGTATCAGCGGGGCTATGTGGGTACCATAGATGACCTGCTAGACACAAGAGAGAAGACCCTGAGCAGAAATGGAGAGATGAGAAGTATAGCTGGGGCTGGAGTAAAAGGTTGGCCAAGAACGTTGGCCAAGAAGATGAGAAGTGGCCACAACAGGTATACAAAGCATCATTACACCTATTGCTTTTTGTAGGGGAGAGAGCATTTGTACAAATAGTTTCAATATAATAGACACATATTAACGTAGAGATAAGTGTACAGTGCTGTAGAAGCCCAGAGGAAGGAGCACCAATGTGCCTGGTCCTGTGAAGATATCACAGAAGAGGTGGCTTGGGGCCAAGGAATAAGGAACACTAAGGAGTTTGACAGAGGTGAGGTAGACCTCTTCCAGACAAAGGCCATATTGTAAGTTGCAGAGCAGCAGCTTAAAATAGCAAGCAGTCTCTAGGGAATCACCAGAAGTCCAGCGTGGTTGGAATACTGACCATGAGGGCAGGAAGGAATTGTGGGAGAGAAGAATTGAATCTGAGCTTAGTATGCTGGGGTCAGGAGTGGACATCTCATCCATTAAAATGCAGTAGTACTCAAGGCTGGCTCTGTATATAGAAGCACCTGGGGAGCTTTAAAAATATACTCATGTCCATTTCTCTTAGCAATATTCTGATGTATCTCCTTGTAAGGGAAACAAAAGAAAGAAACAAACAAATGAGACTAGATCAAACTGAAAAGTTTTTGCACAACAAAGGAGAAACCACCAACACAATGAAAAAAAGGCAGCCTACTGAATTGAAGAAGATATTCGCCAGTGACACATTTGATAAGGGGGTAATACCAAAAATTTATAAAGAATCTATACAACTCAATACCAAAAAGAACCCCAAACAATCCAGTTAAAAAATGAGCAGAGAACCTGAATAGACCCTTCTCCAAAGAGGACACACAGATGGCCAGTAGACATAGGAAAAGATGCTCAACATCACTAATGATCAGAGAAATGCAAATTAAAACCACAGTGAAACATTACCTCATACTTGTTAGAATGACTAGCACCAATAAATCAACAAACAAGTGACAGAGAGGATGTGGAGAAAAGAGGGTCCTCGTGAACTGTTGGTGGGAATGTAGACTGGTGCAGCCACTGTAGAGAACAGTATGGATGTTTCTCAAAAAATTAAACATGGAACTTCCTTATGACCCAGCAATTCTAATTCTGGGAATATAATCCAAAGAAACATAGAACACTATTTGAAAAAACATATGCACCCCTATGTTCATTGTAGCATTATTTACAATAGCCAAAGTATGGAGGCAACCCTATGCCCTTCAGTAGATGAGTGGATAAAGAGGGGGGGTACGTTTACACCATGGAATACTACTTGGCCATAAAAAAGAAGGAAATCTTACCTTCTGTGAAGGCATGGATGGACCTAGAAGGTTTTAGGCTAAGTGAAATAAGTTAGTCAGAGGAAGACTAATACTATATGATTTCACTTTCATGTGGAATCTAAAGAACAAAATAAATGAACAAACAAAATTGAAATAGACTCATAGACAGAGAACAGCCTGATGGTTGCCAGAGGGGAAGGGAGTTGGGGGACTGGGTGAAAAAGGTGAAGGGATTAAGAAGTACAAACTGGTAGTTATAAAGTAGTCATGAGGATGTAAAGTACAGCATAGAGAATATAGTCAATAATATTATATGGTGCTAGGTGGGCACCAGAAATATTGGGGGAACACTATGTAAAGTACATGCTTATTTAACTGCTATGCTGAACACCTGAAATGAATACAAAATAATATTGAATGTTAACGGTAATTGAAACACTAAAACATAAATAAATAAAATTTAAAAATACTCCTGTCTGGGCCTCACCAGGTCAACTAAATCAGAATCTTTGGGGGTGAAGCCAGGCATTGGTGTGTTGTGAAAGCTTCCCAGGTGATTCTAATGAGTACTCATGATTGCAAACCACTGCTTTGAAGGTTTCAAGTAGGGAGGTGATGCCCAGATATGTGTTCCCAAGATTCCTCTGAACCAGAGAGCAGATTAGAGGAGGAGAGACCAGTTTGGATGCTCCTGTCATGGTCTGGACAAGGTAGATGAAGCTAGAATTAAGGTATTGTTTATGGGGTGAGTGTATAATGTGAGAGACACTTAGGCTGACCAGATCTTAGTAATCCAATTCCTTAGAAGACCTTGTAAGGTCAAAATGGAGCACCTTGAGACAGTAATGTTGAGTACAACCTCTGTGTGCTTCTGTTTAAAGAGGGTGGTGGCCGTAGCCTTCCTGGTGCAACTGTGTACATGTGAAATCTTCGCCTGTGTCTCCACCTCCTTCCTCTGATTCCTTCCTCATTCCTGTCCTCTTGCAGGTATAAATTATTCTGCCTGCCCAACGTGTGACACAACACAGGCCATGGACTCACACTGCCTGGGTTTGAACCTCAGCTCTGCTCTTTCTAGTTTCTAGGACTTAACCTTTTTGAGCCTCAGTTTCTCCAACTGTCAGATGGAGCTGATAATTGATATCTCATAGATTACTGTAAGAATTAAGTGGAATAAAGTAAGTGGGGTGCAAAGCACTCCAGGTGGAAGTCTGGTCCGCTGTAGACACTGAGTGCTAATACTTCATGTGTTACCATCTTTGGCCTGTCTGCCTGGTGACAAACTGCCACTTACCTTTATCCCGGCTTCTTCCCATCTGACTCGCCCTTGTCTAACCCAGCTCAGTCCTTGTCTAACCCTCCCAGTCCTTATGTTCTGGACTTGTCAACTTCTTGCCTAACCCAGTTTGGGTTCAGCCTTGCTGGGGAGGTAGTGGCCTCCCGTCTGGGGCACATTTGGCAAAACACAAGAACTCTCTAGTGATGCGTTTGTTTACATGCCAAACTACTTAGGTGGCAAGCACAGTGAGGACAAGGACTGGGTTTCAGTTGTCTTTGCATATATTTTATTATTTACTTCATTCATTCATTCATTCATTCATTTAACAAATAGTCATTGACTTTATTTTCTGCCCAGTGAGCAGGACTGGCAAAACCTTACCTTCATGGAGCTTATAGTCTAGAGGAAGAGATAATC
The DNA here is from genome assembly GCA_004027735.1 of Carollia perspicillata. Lineage (NCBI taxonomy): Eukaryota > Metazoa > Chordata > Mammalia > Chiroptera > Phyllostomidae > Carollia > Carollia perspicillata. The sequence goes on from PVKM010000196.1 coordinate 119,789, forward strand.
ATTAATCAAATAATCACAAAATAAATGTTAAATTGCAACCACCACAGCATCCGACTTGGGTGATTGCCTCATAAAAATTTGCTGACTCTATGAATAGAGTGAACAGGTAAACCTGCTCCCTCCTTGGATGTGAAAAGCATGTGAAGGACCAACCTGATAGCAAGGTTTGTCAGTGTGGGAAGCAGGCTCCTTCCTCAGGATCCCCTAAAGACCCTAGTTCCCCAGAGCCTCCTCATTTCCAACTTCCAGGTTGCAGGGCCTGGGAATCAGCACTTTTAACAGGCATCCTGGGGCATTCTCATGTCATTAAAATCTGGGAACCACTGTCCTATAGCTAGTGATGACCACTTCAAAAAAGAAACAACATAGGCCTTAATGAAGAATGATTAGCTGTACCAAAGTGTCCCCTGAGAAAGCTGCACGGCCCATGTAGAACTGAGAAAGTACTTTTGTCATGGTGAACCTGGGTGGGGAGATAGCAGGGAGGTCTGCTTGGTTCACCGTTTCCTTAAGTGCCTGTTCCTCGTTGAACCCTGGCAGTTAACAAATTGCCAGACATTCCCTTTAGCACGAACATTCCACATTCTGTCACACACAGAAGCCCACAGGGCACTCTCCGAGGCACCAGAATGACCCAATACCAAACCACATGCCTTCATTAGAAGCTGGTCACTTCTATGGAATGCTGGCTCAGGGACCAAATGGCTTTGATTTCAATCCCAGATGTGCTGCTTTCTAGCTATGAGACTTTGGGCAAGTAAATTCCTCTCTCTATAGCTCAGTTTCCTTATGTGTAAAATGGAGATAATACCTACTCTGAGGATGGCTGTGAGGAATAGTACTAGTAACTCACTTATCAGAGTGCCCAGCACATCAGACACCTTCAGTGGAGAGCACCTGTCAACTCTGCTTTGAGAGAGATGAGTTCTAGGCAAGGCTCTCACCTGTTAGTGTGTTATGGTCACAGAGCCGGCATTCTCAGAATGTCCAGCTGCTGTTCAAAGGTAGTGGCCTGTCCCCATGCATCTGCTTTTTTTTTTTCATAAGGAACTAAAGTACTGTTCTTAATAAGCATTTGTGATTTTATCTGTTTATGGAAAATTTGTAAGGATTTGCTCTAATTTTTAACCTTAAATACTCCTGGACAATAGCTATATTATTTTTACTCCACTGGCTATTAATGTTTCATTTAAAAAACAATACCTGGAGATGGGTGGTGATGATGGTTTAACAAGAATATAAATGTACTTAATACCACAGAAATGCACATTTAAAATGGTTAAAAATGGTCAATTTTATGTTCTGTGTATTTTACGACATTTAAAAACATAAAATAAAAACAAACAACAAAACTGTGGTTTGTATAGAAGGTCTAGCAACTCCAGTTAAAGAAAAAAGAAAGGAAGAAAATGGTCTCTAATCGTTTATAGGCCCTGCCAGCATTGCCGTAGCTAATGGAGACCTGATTTGTTTATAGAGTACTCGAGTTACACTCAAGAGGATAAGCTTAGTTTATTCAAAAAGACTCACAGAGATGGACTGTTGAGGTTGCTGAAGTATCTGTTAAAGCTACAGAAACTTTTAGTAAAGACACTGAAGAACCAATTATGTCTGAAGGGACGGAGAGGAGTTAGTTATCACACTGTTGTCTGTGTCACTTGGCTTATGGTTTTTTGGGGGAGTGGTGGTGGTGGAACGCAACCCCTAATGGCGCTACTTTTTATTAGACTACGAATACTAACCTCTTTTAAGACTGAAGAAGTTTAGGAGCCATGTAGTTCTATTCCCCCTCAATCATTCATTTGATTCAACAATCGTCTGTTGAATTCCTTCTTTGCGCCCAACATGTCGTGGAGCACACCATGGTGGATGTTGCCCGTAGCATGGTAAGCAAAACAGACCCACCCTAATGTGGCTTATAGTCTGATAAGAAAGACAGGCATCAACTAAGCAGCCACATAAACATGCAGGTACACACTGCGGTAAGTTCTGTCTTTAGAGAAATACTGCAGGCACTCAGAACACATGGACTGGAAGGGTGCAGTCTAATCTGAGATGGTCAGAGAAGGCCAGGACTTCGGGTGCAGGGCTCTCTGGGCGAAGGCTCTGGAAGAGAAGCTGAGTGGCCCGTGTGGAACTCAGAGCAGGCCAGTGTGAGGGCAGGTGTTTTCTGAATGAGCAGACTCAGAGGAGAGGGTTAAACATCCCACTTCTGCAAAGCCGGGAATAGAAGTAGGTTATCTGATGCTCCAGTTTTCTCTTTTTTTCCATATCTAGGGAGATGTACCAAAGGCCTGGGCCTATAACATTTGCACAGGTAGAATTATTTCCGTACTAAGGAGGAGTCGGCCCCATCTCCATATGGCCCCCACTCTCTGTGAGCTCAGGGTCTGCTGCCACCCACCTCTCCAAGTCTTTACCAAGACCCCGACATTAGTGTATCTGTGAACCAAGCAAGGACATTTTGACACTTTCCCCCCCCCCAGGCCACTGCTTCTGTTCACTCAACAAACCTCATGAAGATCAGTTACTATGGCTGACATTATGTTCCTGACCAAAAACTAGCTTAGGACAAAATTGTCTGCATAGTAAAATTACAACTCTATAAAAATCACCATACATTTAAAAAAGCTTGGAAGGAATAAATAAAAATAGCAATGATGTCTAGTTGGCGGGATAGTAAATGTCTTTTTCCCTTTAGCTTCATTTTCGATATGCTATTTGGTAAACTTAAAACTGAAATAATAATATTTGTTCTCTTAAAACTGAAATAATATTAAAGAAATGTCAGATCTCTTCCTCACTACTCAAACCTTAGGTTTTTCTTCAGTGTGAAGGACATACTCATAGAAGCTTTTGGAAATGTTTTAAATATGAGCTACAGGCCCTGGCTGGCGTAGCTCAGTGGATTGAGCGCGGGCCTGCGAACCAAACGATCGCGGTTCGATTCCCAGTCAGGGCACATGCCTGGGTTGCAGGCCAGTTCCCAGCAGGGGAAGCACGAGAGGCAACCATACATTGATATTTCTCTCCCTCTCTCCTTCCCTTCCCCTCTAAAGATAAGTTTTAAAAAATCTTTAAATAAATAAATAAATAAATAAATAAATAAATAAATAAGAGCTACAGAGAAGCACTGGGTAAGGGTGATAGCATGGCAAGGCACAGCACTTCTCAAAGCATTTCTGTAGCATAGAGCTTATGTTTAAAACAGAATTCTGTGGTCACTGACTCTGGGGATGCTGGCTTACATCAGGTTAGGCAGGTTTCTCCACTGTCAGACCTCTCTGGAGCATTCACTACCTCTCAGGTTCATGAGCCAAGGCAGGGGACAGAGCACACGGCATTCTCCAAACTCCTGGGAAGGTTTATTTGCCCAGATCCTCGCAGGCTTCGTACTCTCTGGGGTACGCACTGGGGAATACTGGCGTGGCGAAAGAGAACAAAAAGTGGTGGCTACCTGGGTTCTTGATGGATCTGTTAAGGCATTAATTATCTGCATGTATTGGGCAAACCCTTGAATAGTTCTGGACACAGTGTATCATCTTTAAAATAAGATTAGATGGAATGAATATCTGGCTCTTAAGTGGACCAGATATGAAAACGAGTATATATGCTGACAGTTTTGTTATGAGAGGCGAACTCTTAAAATGCTCAAACAGAATTCTCAGTCCAGCTTTATCTGTCCTACAAGTGGCAAGTAATATCAGTTTTATTCTGCAAACCATTTTAGAGAACAAAAACATTTGGCACAGTGCAACAGGTTAGCATTCCAGTCTGCTGTAGACACAAGGTGACATGTCCTTAATTCCTGTGTTAACAAGTGTGCTTGCCCTGGCCAGGTGGCTCAGTTCGTTGGGGCATGTCGTCCCGTACACCAAAAGGTTGCAGGTTCAATTCCTGGTCAGGACACATACCTAGGTTGTGGGTTTGATCCCTGGTAAGGGCACATATGGGAAGCAACTGATAGATGTTTCTCATGTTGATGTTTCTCTTTCTCTTTCTCTCAATCTCTCTTTTCTCTCTCAGACATCCTCAGGTGAGGATTAAGAAAAGGTGGAGTGAGTTTGCTCTACCCTCTTTTCAAACACTTGCCAAATGAGTAGTAAAGGCTTTCATTTCTCAACCACCTCACTGTGTAAGGCCTTGGAGAAACTGCCTGATAGAAGCAACGCTAGTTCCTTTGTTGGACTGGAAGAGTGACTTTCATGTCAACAAAGACAAAATGTCCTGATTCCAGATAAAGGCTGCTTGCTGTTTCTGCCTCACTAACTTTGATCGTTTGTTGCTGTGGTTGGAACATTTTCTGGCAGGAAGAATCCAGGGCCCTGGTAGGGAACAACAGTATTTTGTCCTGTTTCTCACGGATCCAAAGGCTGCAGACAGCTCGGTCACACCCTTCTCAGCCCACAACAGTCACCACCTAAGCTAATTCTTGGTTTCCTCTTGCTGCAAGCCTAACTGCAGAGGAATTTGTCTAGCTTACTTTCCTTGCTGTGCCCAAAGCAAGTGCCTTTTCTTTATAAAGGCATAATGCTAAGTACTACAGGGAGTCCTCTGCTTTGTGTACAAGGCAGAGAACACTGTGGAGGTCCTGGAGGTCAAGTATCCTCACGCTGTACAGTGGTGATATTCCCAGGTCTCTGGTTAAATAAAGTAAGACTTGACACCTCAAAAGACTTCATTTTTCCCAGTGGTCCAGGGAGGTCTCTTCAATTCTCATTCTTGTCTTTTTTCTCCCTGGAAGTTCTTAGGGTTTTTTTTTTTTTTTTTTGGCTAAAAAATATAATTTACATACATACACACCCCAGACAGGAATTAACAAAGTGTTAATATTGTACTAGTTAATGTCTACAGAGTTAGCATTTCAAGTCAAAGGAGAATTGATGAATAGACAAAGTTTTTATTGTCTTACTAAACTTTTTTGCATTTTCTAAATTTTCTGTGATATACTTGTATTTTCTTTATAATAGGAAAATAATTTATTTTTCACAACACCCCATATGCTTCCAAAGACTAAGTCCAAAATGTTTATACTTACTAATTTTCATCTTTACTGTCAAAAGAAAGGAGGCTACTGTTTTTGATTTGCTTTTGTGAGTTCTTTTTAACTGAGTCCTGCTTATTTATTTATCTTCGTTTGTCTTTTTCTTTTTTGAGCCTGCTGTTAAACCTGAGTATTTTTCATCTGGGGAACACTCAACTGGTTTTCAATGCATGGTTCTTTCATCGGCTGAGGCTGGCTCTTCATCTGCTTTGGCGGCCTTCATTTCCGCTTTAATTTCATGACTTCTTCAGCTGACAAGTCTCCTTGTTTGAAAACCACCACTTGAGGCTGTTTATCTTCTTTGTCATTGTGATCACCATCTTCATCGGGGAGCTGAGGCTGGATTCTCTTGGTCTCCACCGTGGGCCCTTCCCTGTAGCTCACCTGTTCCTAAAGCGGGACAGGAAAGCTGGTGTGGCTGGCTGCACGTGACACCTGGTTCCATTTGCTCATGGTTGCCTAGGGGGAGACTGGTTCCCCATGTTGCCTTGAGATTGTGCAAGTTCTTAGGTTCTAAGCATGGGATAAGACAATGTGAGGGGATATATATATACTGCTGACTTAAGCATTATGATTTTGTGTGTGTGTGTGTTCGTGTGTCACCTGGATTCCTCGGAGTTTTCAGGCTAAGTGGAAAGTACAAGCAAGTATGAGCTTATATAGAACAAAAATGCCCAATCTTGATATTTAAAGAGCTTCCTATGAAAGCCCTTTATTGAAAAATTTATAATCTTGGAATAATGACATCAAGCACAGTGAAGGTGAAAGAGAAAGGGAAGTTAAGATACTACAAGGTAGTTTGCAACTGTCATAATTCCACTCTCAGTATGACTCTTAGTTAGCACTCCCTAGAATCAATGTTACCATAAAGTATCTGGATCTGGAGTGGGCCAGCCTGTAGTGTGTAAGTTCTTCATGCAGGAAAGATCTCACAAGTCCAGGTGATTTTGAGAATATGTTTATTAAAGCTGAGCCTAGGATAGAAGAAGCAACAGGAGAGAGCCTAGGTAGGGTTGCTTTGGTTTTGCAGAAATGTTATAAGACAGAAATAAGCCTAGGCAGGTTACTTTGCCTCCATGGAAAGCCAGAGAAAAGGGGGCCTTGAAGACATGTTCAGGGGGTTAGCTCCAGACAAGCTGCCATTGCCTAGTGCTCCCCTGGTTGCAAGTCTCATGGAGACCCTTTGAGTTTAGGAGATGCACGCCTATGGAGGAGAGAAGAGGGGGAATGGAAAGGCACAGGCGTGCTCCTGGGAGGGAGAGCACTGAATTAAGCATCATCAATGGCAGACCACACTTGGAGGTCCACAGCTCAAATGAGCCACAAATGTGATGAGAGTAGTTAGCTCACACTTTGGAAGTGCTGCCTCTGCTTTTCCTTTTGCCCCCCGCCCCCCATTTACTTTCCTCCATTTTTGTCTCCAGTATAGGGATGATAAATAAAAAGTATGTGTGCCCCTCACAAGCCCATAGCAGACATCGTTGTTCAATCATGGCATTTTGTTCCTGACTAAACCCAGGGGTATAATCAAAGATGAATATTAACTGGTCAATGTGGGCATTCTTTAGTCTACTCCTGGGTAAATACCCCAGAGAAATGAGAGCTCATGTCCACAAAATGAAATGTATAAGAATGTTCCTGGCAGCTATATTCTTAATAGTTCCAATCTGTAAACAACCCAAACGTCCATCATGAGTAGAGTGCATAAAAATATGCATATAGTATATGAAAATGATGAAATACTCTACAGAAATGAAAAGGGACCAACTACTGATACACACAGTTTGAATGCATCTTAGAGACATAATGTAGAATGAAAGAAATTAGACATGGTAGGGTTGGTGGAGGCAGTCTGGCTTCCTCATCCAGGTGTACGGGTAATCAAGGGGAGCAGTGTTCCCATAGCCTTGGAGGGGCCTGGTAACTAGTGATCTCATAGCCTTGAGACTGGGTCTGACAAATTGTTCCCACAATATGAAGTGAGTTCGCATGTGCAGAATTATGTTATGTCATGTAATGTCCTGGCAGTTTTCCGGCTTTGTTCCCCTCTAGTAATTAAACAGGTACGGACTCCCTGCTGGGGGCAGTGATGATGGGAGACACACAAGGGGACAGGTGCCATGATGGGTGCCATGCTGGGGAGCAGGGGCCATGACATGAGACATGCATACAGACATGCAGCTTGCAGCATGTGTGGCTTGCCCACCCATGAATAAAGGCATACCAGACATCTCCAGGGTTCTTTGAATATTTTTATGTCTGCACAAATACCATGAACCTGCCTGGCCTTGAAGGGTGGCAACACAGACATAAAGGAGGCACATTATGTCACTCCATTTACTGTAGTTCAAAAAATAGGCAAAACTCATCCATGGTGATGAAAGTCCAGACCATAGTTACTCATGAGGGAAACTAAGAAGGGCACCAGGAAGCTTTCTGGAGACTAGAAAATGTTCTGTATCTTCACCTTGGTGATGATTTATATGGATGTCCACATGGGCAAAACTTCATTGGGATGCACAGCTAAGATTTGTATATTTTGCTATAGTTCTCTTTCATTAAAAGTTCTTAAAAGGGGGCACCAAGTCACTTCTTGTCAAGACAGTGGCATAAGCATGGCTTGGCTCCTCCCACAACCACATCAAAATTGCAACTAAAATATAGAACAACCATCACTTGGGACCATCAGAAATCGAGTTGAATGGAAGTCTGACAACTACAGAATTATAGAAACCACATCTATCCAGACCGGTAGGAGAGGTACAGATGCTGAACTGGGGGTCTCTCACTCACGTGTGGTGTATGAAAATTAGGGAGGGATATCTCAGGAGTGAGGAGTCCTAGCCCCATACCAGACCCCCCAAGTCCAGGGTTCTAGTACCAGGTAGACAAGTCCCTACAACTTCTGGCTGCAAAAACTGGCTGGGATTGAGTTGGTGGAAGAAACTTCTGGACCCCTAAGCAGTTCCTCTTACAGAACCCACACATGGACTCACCTACTCAGACTCACTTCCTCTGAGCTCCAGCATGGGTGTAGCCACTTGACAGGCACCAGTGGCAAACAGGGAAAAACTGAGGTGCCTTGCAGCAGAGGCCATTGTCCCTTTTCTAAACCCTCCCCCAATAGAGCCAGCAAGCTGGGGCCATGTCTGAGACCCCACCACCCTGGCTAACACTATTTGACCTGCCTTGGAAATCCCCAGAGATTCTGCCCCACCAAATTTAGGGGCCCACCCAAGCTGCTTTTCCATATGAATGGCTGGCCTGGGCTCATGCTTCACAACTTCCTAAATCCTATCAAACTAGCAATAGCTGGCCTCACTGAGCCCTAGGCACAGCAGAGCAGCAGCTAGCCTAGATTCACAGCTTGGCTTCCCCTGGGAATCTCCAAGCCCAGTACAAGGAGTAGCCACCTCAGATTGCTTTATAGATCAGGCAGGGTGCCCTGGGACAGAACACAGGTGGGGGCTGACCTTAGCCTTCACCATCTGGGAAACCCTGGGGCCAGTGCACCCAGTGGACAGACCATGTTACAGCACCCTACCTTGCCCCTGCACAGCTAAGCCTCCATAGAGGGTGGAAGGTGGAGGGTGGTGGTCAGTGGTGAGAGCCAATCCTTGCAGCAGACTGGCCTGGGTAAATCCCTTTAATTGATTTGCCAACAGCAACCAAGACTGAACTACAAGAGAAGGGTGTGTAGTCAACCCACACAAAGGGCATACCTTGAGTACCCAGCTTGGGTATAGGGGAGGCTGTGTCACTGGACCCTACAGGACACCTACATCATTAGGCCACATTACCAAGACACAGAGTCAAAGCAGCTCTACCTAATACATAGAAATAAACATGGAGAGGCTGTGAAATGAGGAGACAAAGAAACATGGCCCAAATGAAAGGACAGATCAAAACTCCAGAAAAAGAGCTAAATGAAATGGACATAAGCACTTTATCAAACGCAGAGTTCAAAACACAGGTTATGAGAATGCTCAAGGAACTTAGTGAGGACCTCAACAGCATAAAAAGATCTAGTCCAAAACAAGGGCTATAGTAATTGAAATAAATAACAATTTACAGGGAAACAATAGTAGAGTGGATGAAGCCAAGAATCAAATCAATGATTCAAAACATAAGAAAGCAAAATCAACCAAACAGAAGAAGAAGATGAAGAGGAAAAAAAGAATCCCCCAAAATGAGGAAAGTAGAAGCAGCCTCTGTGATAGCTTCAAGAGGTCCAATATTCACATTATACATAGGGGTGCCAGAAGGAGAAAAGAAAGAGCAAGAAATTGGAAACCTATTGGAAAAAATAATGAAAGAAAAATTCCCTAATTTGATGAAGGAAATAGATATGCAAGTCCAGGATACATGGAATCCCAAAGAAGATGGATACAAAGAGGCCCACACCAAGACACGTCGTAATTAAAATGCCAAAGGTTAAAGATAAAGAGAGAATCATAAAAGCAGCAAGAGAAAAAGCAGTTAGTTACCTACAGGGGAGTTCCCATGAGACTCTCAGCTGATTTCTCAAAAGAAACTTTGCAGGCTAGAGGGGACTGGCAAGAAATATTTAAAGTCATGAAAAGCAGGGACCTATAGCCAACATTGCTCTACCCAGCAAAGATATCATTTAGAATCACAGGGCAGATAAAGAGCTTCCCAGACAAAAAACTAAAGGAGCTCATCATCATTAAACCATTATTATATGAAATGTTAAAGGGACCTATTTAAGAAAAAGAAGATCAAAACTATGAACAATAAAATGGCAATAAATACATATCTATCAATGTTTGAATCTAAAAGCAAACTAAGCAAACGAGAGCAGAGGCAGAATCATGAATACAGAGAGCATTATTTATTTATTTATTCATTTATTCATTTATTTATTTATTTTTATTCATCTTTAGAGGGAGAAGGGAAGGAGAGAGGGAGAGAAATATCAATGTATGGTTGCCTCTCTTGCGTCCCCTGCTGGGAACTGGCCTGCAACCCAGGCATGTGCCCTGACTGGGAAGTGAACCTCGATCCTCTAGCTCACAGTCCCACACTCAATCCACTGAGCTACACCAGCCAGGGCCAGAGAGCATTTTTATGGTTGTCAGGTGTGGGGGGGTGGTGTAGGGGAATGGGCAAAGAGGTGAGGGGATTAAGAACTATAAATAGACAGTTATAGAATAGCCATGGGGATATAAAGTACAATGTAGGAAATGGAGTAGCCAAAAAATTATATGCATGATCCATGGACATGAACAATGGTGTGGGGATTGCCTGAGGGAGTGGGGGGTGCTGTGTGGAGGGGGGGCAAAAAGGGAAAATCAGGGCAACTGTAAACATAATCAATAAAATATAATTTTAAAAAGTAGAAAGTCTAATTAAAAAGGGGGCACCAATATGAAAACTATTATCTAGTCCTTGGTCCTCTATTTCTCTATATAAGGATCATAGTTCTTAAGTCTGATTCAAATCCAAGCTATGTCACCCATTAGCTGTGTCTCTTGAGTAAATTACATAACCTTTTGTGCTTTAGTTTCTTGCCTATGCAGAGGGGATAAAAATACTTCCTAATTTATAGCACTGTTCTGAGGGTTAAATCAGGTAATTCTTATAAAATGCTTCGTAACACACCTGCCGGGTACACTTAATATACTCATGAAGCGTGAGCTGGGGACTTCGTTTTTCTCCTGTTCTCTGACCGGACAGTTCGAACTCATGCTGTCTTCCCTCACCCCAACATTCTTTCTTCCTTTCATCACCCCTTACTCTTCTTAAGGGCCCCAAACATGAAGTTTAAGTTCATATCTCTTAAAATTTCTTGGGTACAATTTGTAGTTATATTTATAATAAAAGAGAAAGCAAGTATTTTTCATGCCTCTCTTCCAAAGCCCAAACCACATAACAGACTAATTAAATTAAATATTTGTGTGGTGGCAGATAGGCAGCCGTAGCCTTTGCAGCTCTCCAGGTAATACTAATGATTTTATGGGGACACAGTTTGGGAACTACTAAATTAATGGCTCTCTATTCCCTCCATGTTGTCTCAACCACTTCAGCATATGGTTCAGAAACTAGCTGCACATCAGCACCACCCAGAAGCTTCTAAACTAAGCTGATGCTCAGGCCCCACCCTTGCAAGGTCTGGATATTTCTAATGTGCAGCCAATATTGAGAGCCATGTGCTAGAGTGGGGGAAGTTCTGGACTTCTGGTGGGTCTTGCGACCAGGGCAACTCTAGGCAACTTGCCCTACCCCTGCCTTCCATGTTCCTCTTGAATTAAAGTAGTTTCTCCTCATCTTTTTGAAAACTC